>CM054150.1:2734199-2744634 GCA_028751875.1 Rapana venosa | reverse complement strand
TATATAGCCACGTGAAGAATACATACATACATATTTACTCACACACGCACGCGCACACACACACACACACACACCCCAACACACAAACACGTGCATGAGCATGTGCACAAACACACACACACACACACACTGAAACTTTAGTAAGAAGTTTTAAACAGATGGGTTTCCAATTTTCGAACAGTATTTGAATGAAGAAAGAGGAGAAAAAGAAGAAGGATGATGATGCAGATCCTGAGGCAAAGAGTTCCAGACAGAAGGGGTGGAATATGATGAACAAGGCACACTGGCCACAACATGGAGTGTTTGTTCCAGGTGTTTGGAAGAGTCAGAACCACAACACACACACCTACATACATACATACACACACACACACATAGTACTTTATCACTTACCACAACACACCCACCATGACCACTTCAGAGGAAAATTCAACATCACTGAAACAAATTGCAACCCAAAAAACTTGATATAAATATGTGAATTATTTACATGAATCTCTCTCTCTCTCTCTCTCTATATATATATATATATATATATAACACAGAAACATGGAAAAGAAAGAGACATTCATTGTGACTTAGCTCTGCTACGTGTGATAACAAAAGCTTTTAAAAACAAGATTTTAAAATACGGTCATTAGGTGGTGAAAATATAAGCCAGTTTTGTGCATCTTTCTTTTATTTCTACAAATAGGATTCAACAATACTGACCTTCCATAATCACAGTCACAAGCATACATGCACACGCGCATCCATGCATACACACAAAGTGTAGTGAATATGCGTGCGCATACGTACACATAATATACACCATTAACACACACACAACCTTAAAGCGAAACCAATATAAGTAAAGACTTTTGTTATAATACACGACTTGAAATAAAAAAAGAAAATTAAGGAGAAAAACACCCTATTTCTTTTTTACAATTTTTAAGACCTAATTTTAAAAACAAAAACACACAGCCTTCATGGTCATTTCTTTTTCTACTTTCAGAGGACGAAAGGTTGGAATCAGCAGCAATAAATCACATTCTAACTTATCCCCCACTGGCCCTGAGAATACTCCCGAGATGAGCACTGCTTGTGAGGTGTCAGAGCATGCCCTACCACCGAGCCACTTCTACAGTTATAATAATAATAACAATAATAATAACAATAATATATGGAATTTATATAGCGCTGAATCTTGTAAAAGAAACAAATCGAAGCGCTTGCACTCAATCATTTACACGCATGCAACTTTCCTCAAATAACATAAGATATTTCAAGTTTTTGCACACACACACACACACACACACTTAGGTGGTGATGAAGGAGGTGAAGGATGCTGTTGAAAAAGTAGGAACAGATATGAGGGGAAAGTGTCAGGTAGGAAATAAGTGCGTTTTGAGACTGGATTTGAAGGTATCAAGTGAAGGCTTTTGGTGAAGTGAAAGAGGAAGGTCATTCCAAGTGGATGGACCAGAAACTGAGAAAGAGCGACGGCCAACAGTGGTTTGTTTGAATCTGGGTGTTCGAAAGCACAAAGTATCTGCAGCTGAGCGAAGGGAATGGTAACCACGCTCAACGCTGCTTAACCTTGGCTGGGGGAAAGCGAGTGCTCTGACCACTGAGCTATCCCATCCCTTGAACAACATGACGTCAAACAGAGTCCCTATCATGGGATTTTCTTTGGGCCAAAATGACTTTATTTTATTCAGAGACAAAAAAAAATCACTTTCACATTAATAACGCCTCCTACGGGGGATTGCTGTGTCGATTTTTCTTTCCAGCAGCGCGTGACACCCTCACATGCATATACAAAGTGTTGTCAAAGGTGGGTCTAGTGTTTTGTTGAGAACACCAGTGTATCACATACCACAACCTGCACAACATGTCCCACCCCCCCTCCACCCCCTCCCCACCCCCAACAACTATACAGCTTTGGTACAGTGTCAGATCTGCAATCTGAAGATGATTGGAGTAGTCCTTAGTAGTTTTGAAATTTAAAAAAAAGAGACACTAACATATTCATGACCTCTTTACAACCGAGTGTTTTTGCTGTTAGGGCGCGGTGCAGTATTAGACAGACACTCCTTTCTCCCAAACTAGGGACATCCTTGCCTGTCAAAAGACAGGAAGGTGGGCTGTGATGTTAAACTGGAATACACCCCCCCCCCCCCCCCCCCTTTTTCTTTTTAAATTCCCACCCAAAGTCCCCCCCCTCTCTCTCACACAACCTTCTTTCAAAAACCTCTTCTTATCAGTACAAACCCGTGCAGTGGACGGAATGACATGAATTATTGACAAGAGCTCAGCAAGTATGTAGTAATAATAATAATGATACATGGAGTTTATACATCATTTATGTGTATGTATAATGTAAGGCAAAGGCAGGGCCGGACAGCCTAGTGGTTAGAGCAGCATTGTGCTGGAGATCTGATGGCCCGGGAATCGAACCACCAAAGCGGCGCCCATTTTAGGGAACTTTACCCTGGAGTTAACATCAGTACTCACTCCACTCCCCCTAAAGTCCTTCGGATGAGACTGTAAACTGGGGCCCTGTGTGTGTGAATGCATGCAGAACATCACGCGCACACATTGAAAACCTGTTCTACCTTTTGGAAGAGGTTGGCATTTCACCATCGGCCGTCGCTCTTTCTCTATTTCTGGTCCATCGATCTGGAATGACCTCCCTCTCTCTCTGTGCCAAAAGCCTTCTTATGACACTTTTAAATCCAGTCTCAAGACATATTTATTTCAAACCTAAGATTTTCCTCTCCTGCTTCATCTCATAGCTTTTCCCTGCCTTCAACAGCCAAGATTCTATTGCCCTGCCAGGGTGTGTGACCTCTGTGTGTGTGTGTGTGTGTGTGCATGCGTGCGTGCGTGCGTGTGTGCACATTTGGACTTGATGGAACTGTTCATCGTTACTGGTTGTATGACTGTGTAAGAATGAGTTGAGTGCAAGCGCTTTGATTCGTCTCTGCAAGATATAGCGCTATATAAATTCCATTTACTATTATTATTATTATTATTTCTGTGCCAGTAGGAATCGATGAAAAAGACATGTCAATCACAGCAGACTCAGCAATGACATAATGCAAAGAATAATTTCAACCCAAGAATATACTGTTAAGAATTATATCAACTGCAGCAAACTCAACAATTACACACAGTGTAAGAAGTTATGTTAGTGAAAGGAAACTCAGCAGTCTGTTGTGTTATGAATCATACCAACCAGGAGCAAATTCGATAATGACGTAGTATAAAGAGTAATGTTAACCACAGCAAAATATAACAATGTCAGTAATTATGCATGAGTAACAAGTTATGTCATCTGAATATCACATCACTCCACAAAATGATATCTCACCCTCATGTTTCATTTCCTAGCCTACAAATCAGATGATTTAATTTTGGTGTAAAAAAACATGACCTCACATGGAAATAGAAAGTTTCAGCAACAACTGTGCATCTAAAGTCAGACACAAAACACACACACACACACACACACACACACACAAAACACACACACGAACACACACACACAAAATAACCAACAAGTTATGGCATTCAAAAACACACATACACAAACAATAACCAACAAGTGATGGCATTCAAACACACACACACAAAATAACCAACAAGTTGATGGCATTCAAAAACACACACACACACAAACAATAACCAACAAGTGATGGCATTCAAAAACACACACACACAAACAATAACCAACAAGTGATGGCATTCAAACACACACACACACACAAACAATAACCAACAAGTGATGGCATTCAAAAACACACACACACACAAACAATAACCAACAAGTTATGGCATTCAAAAAAAACCACACACACACAAACAACAACCAACAAGTGATGGCATTCAAAAACACACACACACACACACACAATAACCAACAAGTGATGGCATTCAAACACACACACACACACACACAAACAATAACCAACAAGTGATGGCATTCAAACACACACACACACACACAAACAATAACCAACAAGCGATGGACTGGGTGACAAGGACGGCCTACGCAAGTTCCGGGAAAGGTATCCAATGGACCCTCATGACAAAACTGGAAGATCTCGATTTTGCCGATGACCTGGCTCTGCTATCCCACCGCCTGCAGCACATCCAAAGCAAAGTCACTGCCCTAGATACCACAGCTAGACGTGTTGGCCTCAGGATCAGTCAAGAGAAGACCAAGCTACTGCGTACCAACAACCAGCAAGAGGCTCCTGTCACCATCTTTGGGAAAGCAGTAGAGGATGTCAGTGAATTTGTGTACCTGGGCAGTAAGATCAGCCAGACAGGAGGCACAGACGAAGACATCAAGGCAAGAATAAAGAAAGCACGCCAAGCATTTGCCATCTTGAAACCTGTATGGAGAACAAATGCAATCTCCACAACCACCAAGCTCAGGATCTTCATCTCCATCGTGAAGTCTGTGCTTCTCTACGGGTCAGAAACTTGGCGGGTCATCAACACCAGCTCCTCCAAGATCCAGACCTTCATCAACGGATGTCTCCAGCAGATCCTTCATCTCAGATGGTTCGACAGAGTGCCAAGTACCGACCTGTGGATGAGGGCGAACCAACAGCCTATGGAAGTCCAAGTAAGGCGGCGAAAGTGGCGTTGGGTCGGCCACACCCTACGGAAGGAGCCTGGCAACATCACCAGACAAGCGCTCGAGTGGAACCCGCAGGGGAAAAGGAAGAGAGGGCGCCCCAAACAGACCTGGAGGAGAAGCCTGCATAGTGAGCTGAGAGACTCCAGCCTGACATGGGAAGAGGCCAAGACCCTTGCCAGAGACAGGAGAAGGTGGAGGGACGCTGTTGAGGCCCTATGCTTCGCTAGGAGTTAATAATAATAATAATAAATGGAATTTATATAGCGCTATATCTTGCAGAGACAAATCAAAGTGCTTGCACTCAACTCATTCTTACACAGTCATACAACCAGTGACAAGCAATAGTTCCATCAAATCCAAATGTGCACACACGCACACACACACAGGCACACACACACACACACAGAGGTCACACACCCTGGCAGGGCAATAGAATCTTGGCTGTTGAAGGCAGGGAAAAACTATGAGATGAGGCAGGAGAGGAAAATCTTAGGTTTGAAATAAATATGTCTTGAGACTGGATTTAAAAGTGTCATAAGAAGGCTTTTGGCAGAGAGAGAGAGGGAGATCATTCCACATCAATGGACCAGAAATAGAGAAAGAGCGACGGCCGATGGTGGATTGGTTGAATCTAGGTATTCGTAAGGACAAGGTATCTGCAGCAGAGCGGAGTTATAAGGAATAAGGAGGAGGATGGCATTCAAACACACACACACAAACAATAACCAACAAGTGATGGCTTTCACATGTATGCTTGGTGAAGATCACTTCAAACATAATCTGAGAGAAAATAGCCCCCCCCCCCCCCCACAAAATTCTAAACATGTGAAGATAGGAGACAGAGCACAGAGCGAAGAAGGTAAGGTAAAGGTAAAGGAGTCCCATAACCTATAAGGTCGTAGGCGAGCGAGGTGTCAGAGACCTCACTTCTCCAGGGCCAGCATATTGAGGGCGGCGCCCATCTCCTCTCCCTCGCTGCTTTACCTTCCCTGACCCTAAAGAGGGCAGGTACCCATTTACAGCTGGGTGAACTGGGGGAACTGTACTGAAGCCAAGGCGCGCAAACGGTCACCCATCCAAGTGGTAACCACGCTCGACGCTGCTTAACTTGGCTGGGGGAAAGCGAGTGCTCCGACCACTGAGCTATCCCGTCCCCGAGCGAAGAAGACAGCACTATAAATGGGGTGTGCAGGGAGCAGAGGCCAAACAACAAATATCTTCTTCACCTGAGTCTGACAATTCTCTTTGGTAAACCTTCTATCACCTGGAGAATTTATTTTCTTAAAAAAAAAAAACCAACTAAAAAATACCGTCACGAAAAAGAAAAGGACATAAAAACAAGCAAACTGCTCCCATCCACTCCTAGCAAACAAACAAAGACTGGAAAAAAACCCGGAATTTACGCATCCAAAACCGTCAACACTTTATGAAAGGGAGGCAATCTGTTGTAGAAAAATCAATCAGCTATAGCTGATGGTCCGGTTGACACGACTAGACCTAGCATGCATCAAGCTCCTTGGAGAAGGATGGGCTCTGCCAGGTTCAACTTGCCCACGACACACTGCCTGAACATTTAAGCACGCAGCCCCAGAACTCGAGGACTTCAAACGTCGGTCCGCCAGCCAACCAGCCAGCCAACCAGCCAGCCAACCAGCTAGCCAACCAGACAGCCAGCCAACCAGACAGCCAGCCAACCAGACCAGCCAGCCAACCAGCTAGCCAGCCAACCAACCAGCTAGCCAACCAGCCAGCCAACCAGCCAGCCAACCAGCAGCCAGCCAGCCAACCAGCCAGCCAACCAGCCAGCCAGCCAGCCAGCCAACCAGCCAACCAACCAGCCAGCCAACCAGCCAGCCAGCCAGTCCCTCAGTCAGTCACACATATCCCTCATGTGCACAACTCAAAAACACAACACATAATATTGATTTGTGGTTTTTGTGTTTTTTTTCTGATCCTCAGCAAGAGCTCCAAGGTTCACCAAAGGCGAGATTTTTTTTTTTTTTATTACCGATGCGACCATTTGCCAGCCATGAAGGTAGCTGTACTACAGCTTCAGAAACAAGGTCTAAACAAGTCACCAGTGTCAGTGCATTTCCTTAAAAAAAAATTTTTTTTTAAAGTCATCCATTCCTACCAATACGTAAAGCCAGGCCTACTCTCCCGAAAAGCTGAACGTGTTTTAGCGTGTGTGCAAGATATTTCTGCATGCAACTCGTTTATAGTCTCGTCTGAAAAACTTTGGGGGGAAGGGGAGAGGAGTCAGCGCTGAGATTAAGCCCAGGGGGCAGATGCCCTCCCCTGGCTTGTTGGTGGAGACTCCAGCCCCAGATGTCAGACTTGATGCTCTGACCACTAGACTACTACGCTGCTCCCCTGTAGAAGGAACAACAACAACAACAACAACAACCACCACTGTTTACATTCTGAGACAGGCCGCAATAGTGTCACTGACAGTGCCAATCAGGAGAGACGATGACACACACCAACAAAAGTGCCATCACAAGACACACACAGAGACACAGAGACACAGACACAGAGACACACACACACACAGACACAGAGACACAGACACACACACACATGCGCGCACACACAGACACACACACACAGAGGCACATACACACAGACACACGCGCGCGTGCACACACACACACACAGCATACACACACACAGAACACAAACACACAGACACAGAGAGGCACATACACACAACACACACACACACACAGACACACACACACATTACACACACACACACATAGACACACACAACACACAGAAAAACACACAAACACAGAGACACACACACACACACACACACACACAGACACACACACAACAACACAACACACACACACAGACACACACACACAGACACACCGACACACACAAAAGACAACACACAGAACACACACAAACAGACACACACACACACACACACAGACAACACACACACACAACACACACAGAGAAAGCAGGTTGAGTCACCTAAACAGGACAGACCAGTGTGCACGAGAGACAGTCATGCGTAACCACACACCCCATCCCTCACCACCACACCAAAACACCGCACACACTGATGCCATAGCTCACACCCCAGGACAAGCAAATTCACTGCCCACACAGAAAAAAGGAAAACAGGTATATATACAGGACGGATAAGCTCATGTCGGAGCACATCGCTTTCCCCCCCCAGCCAAGTTAACAAGCGTACGAGCAGTGTTACCACTTGGATGGTGACCGTTGCGCGCAACTAGGCTTCAGTACAGTCCCCCAAGCTGTAAATGGTACCTGCCCTCTTTAGGGTCAGGGAAGGTAAAGCAGCGAGGGAGAGGAGATGGGCGCCTGCCCTCAATATGCTGGCCCTAGAGAAGTGAGGTCTCTGACGCCTCGCTCCCCTACGACCTTATAGGTTATGGGACTCCTTTACCTTTTTTATATATACAGAGAGTTTTAGTGACAAAGCCTGACGTGTCCGTTGTTCAGGAAAATCTTCAGGAAAACAGTGTAAGTGTGTGTACACACACCTGCATATGTACGCATGTAGGCACATTTCACACTCAGAGACACACTTACACATTATCCTCAAAATAAAATAAAAAATCAATAAAACACATACACACGCCCATGGCATACACAGTGACACACACACTCACTGTGACACACACACACACACACTCTCCCCAAAATGTCCTGCGGATGAGACTTTAAACCGAGGCCCTGTGTGCGAACGCACGCAGAACATCTCGCGCACACGTTAAATCCTGTTCCGCTTTTTGTAAGAGTAGGCCATTTCGTGCCGGTGGGAGCAGATGACAGAAGTGACAAAACCGCATACACACGGGGACTGGATGTGAAAGAGCACATAAGTGCTTATTCCATTATCCTAAAAATAAAAGAATAAAATAAATAAATAAATAAAACACACCCAGAGTCATACAAGCACACACACACATGTACACACACTCACACACACACACACTCTCACACACACACATGTACACACACTCACACACACATGTACACACACTCACACACACTGAGGCCCCGTGTGCAAACGCATGCAGAACATCTTGCGCACACATTAAATCCTGTTCCGCTTTTCGTAAGAGTAGGCCATTGTGTGCCGGTGGGAACAGATGACAAAATTTACAAAACCGCATACACACGGGGACTGGATGTAAAAAAGCACATAAGTGCTTATTCCATTATCGTCGATATAAAATAATAAAAAATAAAAAAAAATAAATAAACACACATGCCAGTCTTGTTGTTCATAGGCCTGTCAACTACAGAGGCCATATCACACACACGCACGCATGCACACACGCACACACAAAAGCAACAGGTATCTGTGGCGAAAATGTTACCATTGTCACATTCTTTTAGAATGCACAGATTAGAAAAACTTGTTGCCTGTGTTCACAGTGATTTTCTTAGAGCAAACTCTAAAAGACATTCCATCAATGAAAGAAATTGTACTGTCATTAACTCATAGTCCAATTATCAGACTTTAATGGTATACTGATGTTGACTAGCTACATTAATTGCAAAGTTAGTGTCTAACTCTCCTTCACTGTGACGTGCCGAAGCTTAAGATTTGGCAGGAAAGAAGGTGGCAGGATGGTTAAGACGTTTGCCTGCCAACAAGTCAACCGTGAGGTTCTGGGTTCGATTCCCAGCCTCGCCCTTTCTTCCCAGTTTGACAAAAAAATCGAACTGAATGTCAAAGTCCTTTGGATGAGACTATAAACCGAGGCCCCGTGTGCGAACGCATGCAGAACATCTTGCGCACACGTTAAATCCTGTTCCGCTTTTTGAAAGAGTAGGCCATCGTGTGCCGGTGGGAACAGACGACAAAATTTACAAAACCGCATACACACGGGGACTGGATGTAAAAAAAAAAGCACCTGAGTGCTTATTCCATTATCCTCAATATATAATTTTAAAAAATACATTTAAAAAATCATGTCATCTGAGCGCTTTGATTTGTTGCTTTACAAGATTCAGCGCTACATAAATTCCATACATTATTATTATTAATTACATTTTTTTTATATACACTAAATGATGTTCAACTGAAGGAAAAGTACTCTGGCCTGTAGGGCAATCATTTTTCTAAACACAGTTGCTTTCCTTGACCATTAGCTTGCCTACTTTGCATGTGTTGGCTACTTTTCTGACATGTTGACAAGCGTATTCTTTGGGATTTCGGGCTCTCCAATGTTATGATTTTAAAAACAAAATTGTATAATGCAAAAAGTGACATCAGATGGATTCAGCCAAATTCAGGGAACTTTACTTTGGAGAAAAATCATCACATTGCTTCAAGGGGACTAGTTGATGAACAGTTCAAGCCATGTAAGAGAAGCAGCCCTAAATTTCAAAACTTTTTTATTTTTCAGCATTCAGTGACATATTTTGAAAATCTGTAAAGAAAATGATTACAGTCATCTATTATAAAACTGTGTAACAATCTCAAAAGTAAGCATAATAAACTTTTCAAAGATGTATCATTTGTATGTCATTATTATGTTGGGTAAATCTGCAGAATTTTTCAAATATAGCCAAAATCATGCATCACCACAAAATGGCGGGATCCATTCACTAAGACTCCACTGAGTTGTAAGGAGTTATTTCTTTCTTTTCAACATTCTTGTTTAATGGTTTTTATTTAGTTTCTTAATAATAATAATAATAATAATAATAATGTATGGAATTTATATAGCGCTGAATCTTTTAAAGCAACAAATCAAAGCGCTCAGATGACCTTTTTTTTTTTTAATCAAGGATAATGGA
>CM054150.1:2726699-2729199 GCA_028751875.1 Rapana venosa | reverse complement strand
TGACTCCAGAAAGAACATACTCTATGTACCTAGAACTGTAGAACTCACTCAGTCACTGTCACAGTGTCAAGTGCCACTGATAGTTACTAGTGATAGGATTCTATCAATTACCCCTCATTATATGTCAAACAGCGTACCCACTCAGTTTTTAAAGCGCCATTTGCTTATTAAAAATCTTTACCCAACGACAGCGAAATGAATACAGAAAACGTGAAAAAGATAAAAAGTTCGTGACAAACATACGCTTATTGAGTGCAAGGGAGCTAACTCGCTTTCCCTAGTGATGAACAAGCTGAAAGATAAACAAAAAGGTGTAGATCGACCGGCACATAAATTCAACGATAAAAATGGCACACATGTAATAGAGGCCAGGAAAATATGATTTGTTTAGTACACAGTTTATCAACCACGAAGATAACCTTTTTTTAATGATATCTGTTCGCCATGATGCACCTGGGCTGAGATTCATCCGATCGATGATCGATAATCGCAAATCAAATGCCAGCGAAACTTTCATCAATCTTGATGGAACAATCCTGCGTAAAGGAAATGAAAAAAAAACCGGGCAAAAGAATCATGAAAACCGACAGCTATTAAAAAGGCAGAAAGAAGAGAGAACAATTCAAAAACAAACCCGGCTTGGTGTGCGAGTTTCTCTCATTGTTCATCGTGTTGGTCTGTTTTCAGCCGGAAGTGTCGGAATCTTCTTGCAGACGACAGTCAGCAAGCCTAATGGGTGCTGAACTAAACGGTACTCTTACGCGTTTGAACCCTTCAGACATTTTGGGCAGATTTTTTCTTTTTTTGCTCTCCTTTGCATGAACTTTGACCAGACCAAGGGAGCTTCGTGTTATTTTATAATTGTCCAATTAAACCAGACATGACCAGAAACACGGGACTCAGTTTTGAGAAGAAAAGTAGTTTAGGTATCCTATCCCAGCGTCAATATCAATTATGCCCTGGAACTCTGTAGTGATGACTTCGATCAGATAAACAAAATTATTGTAGAATCCCCCAGGACAAACAAACAAAACAACACTAAAAAGATACCCCCCCCCCCCCCCCCACACACACACACACACGGAGAAAAAGAAAAGACAATCGCCACCAGCAACAAAAGAACTCCCCCCCCCCCCCCCCCAAACAAACAAACAAAAAACAACTTCAAACACACACACACACACATACACCCCCCAAAAAAACAACAAACAAAATACACAAAACAAACCAACAACATTCTCCCCAACACACTCACACACATTTTTCTGTTAGCACTCCCCCCCCCCCCCCCCCCCCCCCCCCCCTTCGCGCGGGTGTGTGTGTGTGTGTGTGTGTGTGTTGTTTGTCAGTTTCTTTATGTCAGTTTCGTTATTGTCATTTTCATTGTTGCTCGTGGGCCTAAATTTTTATTCTTTGACATAGTACAAAATTAACCTAGCAGCACCCCTTGAATCAGCCCATCTCCATCCCCCTCATACCATTAGTGTGATGTATGGATGATATACACGGTCAGATTAGAAGACGAGCCTTATTGGTCTAAAATCACCATCCTTGCGTACTTAAGATCTCCACCCCCCCCCCCCCCCCCCCCACTCCCACACACCCTTTTTCTGTCCTTTCTCCTTTCCCTTCTCTTTCTACCCTAGGTTCTTCCTTCCTTCTTGTCTTTCCTTCCTTCCTTTATTTCCTCCTTCCCTCCTCCATTCTTCAATATCAGTCCTTCCTTTCTTCCCTCCTACCTCTTTCAGGAGAAAGCTCAAAATCTCCAGTCTATCCACCTGACAAGCCGGTTCTGCCTTTTGTAGGCCCTATCACAGACTAAAAGAACTACTGACGCAGGCAGGTGAGAAATTGCCTGAGGGGAATACCAGACGAATATTTTTTTTAAATGGGGGGCGGGGGGGAAGAAACGACAGCGGTGTTGCTCTGACAGACTGAAGAATAGGAGGCCATTTGCAATCGACTGGTCTTCTTTATCGAAAGGGAATTGGGATCTCTAATGAATAAGCAAGCCTATGCATGAGGACGGGATAGTTCAGTGGTCGGAGCACTCGCTTTCCCCCAGCCAAGTTAAGCAGCATCGAGCGTGGTTACCACTTGGATGGGTGACCGTTTGCACGCCTTGGCTTCAGTACAGTTCCCCCAGTTCCCCAGCTGTAAATGGGTACCTGCCCTCTTTAGGGTCAGGGAAGGTAAAGCAGCGATGGGAGAGGAGATGGGCGCCGCCCTCAATATGCTGGCCCTAGAGAAGTGAGGTCTCTGACGCCTCGCTCCCCTACGACCTTATAGGTTATGGGACTCTACCTTTTTTTTTTTTTTGCATGACAGAAGCCTAAACAGCATCGTTAACTTTGAACTGGCAGTGGAATCAGAGAGTTAATAATATGTATGTATGCATAACTCAAAGCCAAAGTCGGGACAAGTTTTGGGGTGTTTTTTGTTGTTGTTTTTTTATAGTAGTCACTGTACAGTTGTTGATATTGTAGTGGTAGTAGTAGTA
>CM054150.1:2674199-2696699 GCA_028751875.1 Rapana venosa | reverse complement strand
AAGCAACACCGCCAGGACAAGAGCCAGCTCCGCCAGGAGAAAGACGGCGTCATCGGGGCCAAGGAGTCCGAGATCGAGGACCTGCGGGAGTCGCTGACGGACCGGGACCAGCGCATCCACCATCTGGTGCAGGCGGGCCAGGAGAAGGACCGAACCATCCAGGCCAAGGTCGGCGAGATCGAGCAGCTCAAGGCGCTGGTCCAGCAGACCCAGCAGTGGGCCCACAAGCTGCACCGCCAGATCGGCCTGGTCCGCCACAAGAAGGAGGTCAGTCAGTGAGTGAGCGAGTGAGTGAGTCGGGTGTGGGGGTGGGGGGTTAGGGGGGGGTTGGTGGGGGGGGGTAGGGTGTGGGGTGGGGGGGGGGGTTTGGTGGGGGGGAGTGGGGGTTTGTGGGGGTTTGGTGGGTAGGGGTGGGTTTGGTGTGGGGGGATGGGGGGTGTGGGGGGGGGGGGGTTGGTTGGGGATGGGGGTGGGGTGGGGGGTGGGTTTTTTTTTTTTGGGGGGGGGTTTGTTGAGGGTTGGGTATTTTTTGTGTGGGTTGGGGGGTGTTTTGGGGTTTGGGTGGTGTGTTTGGGGTGTTGGGGTGGTGTTTTGGGGTGGTGTTTTGGGGGTGGTGTTTTGGGGGTTTGGGGGTGTTTTTGGGGGTTTGGGGTGGTGTTTTGGGGTTTGGGGTGTGTTTTGGAGGTTTGGGGTGGTGTTTTGGAGGTTTGGGGTGGTGTTTTGGGGGTTGGGGTGGTGTTTTGGGGGTTTGGGGGGTGTTTTGGGGGTTTGGGGTGGTGTTGTGGGGTTGGGGGTGGTGTTTTGGGGGTTTGGGGGTGTGGTTTGGGGTGGTGTTTTGGAGGTTTGGGGTGGTGTTTTGGAGGTTTGGGGTGGTGTTTTGAGAGTTTGGGGTGGTGTTTTGAGAGTTTGGGGTGGTGTTTTGGGGGTTGGGGTGGTGTTGTGGGGGTTGGGGGGTGTTTTGGGGTGGTGTTTTGGGGTTGGGGGTGTTTTGGGGAATTGGGGTGGTGTTTTGGGGTTGGGGGTGTTTTGGGGTGGTGTTTTGGGGGTTTGGGGTGTTTTGGGGTTGTGTTTTGAGGGTTTGGGGGTGTGTTTATGGGGGTTTGGGGTGGTTTTGGGGGGGGTGTTTTGGGGATTGGAGGTGTTTTGGGGTGGTGTTTTGGGTTTGGGGTGGTGTTTTGGGGTTTGGGTGTGTTGAGAGTTGGGGTGTTTTAGGGGTTTGGGGTGATGTTTTGGGGGTTGGGGTGTGTTGAGAAGGTGTGTCTGCTTGAGAAGGAAGGTGGAAGGATGGTTAAGATGTTTGCCTGCCAACAAGTAAACTGTGAGGTTGTGGGTTCGATTCCCAGCCTCACCCTTTCTTCCCAGTTTGACAAAAAAAATCGAACTGAATGTCAAAGTCCTTCGGATGAGACTATAAACCGAGGCCCCGTGTGCGAACGCATGCAGAACATCTTGCGCACACGTTAAATCCTGTTCCGCTGTTCGAAAGAGTAGGCCATTGTGTGCCGGTGGGAACAGATGACAACATTTTTAAAAACGCATACACACGCATAATTTTTTTTTTTTAAATCATCTGAGCACTTTGATTTGTTGCTTTACAAGATTCAGCGCGATATAAATTCCATACATTATTATGTTAGGGGTTTGGGGGGTGTTTGGGGGGTTGGGGTGGTGGTTTGGGGGTTTGGGGTGGTGTTTTGGGGTTTGGGGGTGGTGTTTTGGTGTGGAGTGTGTTGGGGTTTGGGGTGTGTCTGTCTCCGTATCGCTCTGTCTGTCTGTCTCTGTATCTGTATGTATGTCTGTCTGTCTCTCTGTGTGTATTTTTTCTCTCTTTTATTTCGAGGATAATGGAATAAGCCCTCATGTGCTTTTTCTTCATCCAGTCCCCGTGTGTTTGCAGTTTTGTCAATTTTGTCATCCGTTCTCACCGGCACACAATGGCCTACTCTTCCGGAAGGCCGAACGGGTTCAAACGTGCGCGCAAGATGTTCTGTGTGCGCTCGCACTCGGGACCTCGGTTTATAGTATCATCCGAAGGAGTTTGGGAGAGTGGAGTCGGCACTGATGTTAACTCCTGCTGTTGTTGTTGTGTGTTGTTTGGTTGAGTTCTGTTTGTTTGCTTTTCTCTGTATGTCTGTCTGTCTCTGTCTTTCTGTTTGTGTGTGTGTGTGTGTGTGTGTGTGTGTGCGCGCGCACGCGCGCGCGCGAGCGTGCGTGCGTGCGAGCTGTGTGTGAGTGTGTAGATGTGTGGGCATACTGGTGCGCACATGAATGTTTGTGAATTTACTTGGGCGAGTTTATGACTGGCTGGGGTATTGCTGATTTGTGGATTGTGCTTTTGATATTGTAGTGGGTGCGAGCTGATGTTGGGATACTGTGTTGTGGTGGTATTTTGTTTCCCATTACATTATAGTCACATGTTTTACTGCATTTTATGGGAACGGGATAGCTCAGTGGTCAGAGCACTCGCTTTCCCCTTAGCTAAGGTTAAGCAGCATCGAGCGTGGTGGTTACCACTTGGATGGGTGACCGTTTGCGCGCCTTGGCTTCAGTATAGTCCCCCAGCTGTAAATGGATACCTGCCCTCTTTAGGGTCAGGGAAGGTAAAGCAGCGAGGGAGAGGAGATGGGTGCCACCCTCAATATGCTGGCCCTAGAGAAGCTGAGGTCTCTGACGCCTCGCTTCCTTACGACCACATAAGGTTATGAGAACACCTTGACCTTTTACTGCTTTTATGTACGGCTTGTAACGCACCGGAATTTCTCTGTCTCTGAGATAACCAATACACGATCTCAACTGAACGGAACGGACAGAAAGAAAGAGGACTGACAGACTCACTCACCCTCTCTGTCTCTCTCTGTCTCTCTCTGTCTGTCTGTCCAATCCCCAGGCTCTGGAGACGGACACGCTGTACAAAGAGCAGAACGCGGAGATCGGCCGTTTGAGCGAGGAGCTGGTGGAGCTGAAGAAACGGCTGAGCGCCATGGAGCAGGAGCTCCAGAGAGCCGCCAAGATCATGGAGCAGCAGACCTCCCGCATCCAGCAGCTGGAGGAAGAGCGAGGCAGCATGCAGTCCCACTTTACCCAGGAGCTGGAGAAGGTGATCGCCAGGAGGAGGAGTAGTAGGGGCAGATGGGGGCTAGTGGCCGGGGTTGGGTTTTAAAGGAGGTTAATTAAAGGGGACAGCAGGTTGAAATAATTGTTTGTAGGATGTGCGTGTTTATAAGCTAGCTGAGAGGGAGGGAGAGAGAGAGAGAGAGAGAGACAGAGACAGAGACAGAGAGAGAGAGAGTGAACGACCTTTATTTTGCAAGGGTAATAGAGTAAGTATTCATATACTTTTTTTCATCCGGCCCTTGCCCTGATTAGGGACTATCAACAAAACACACACACACACACACACACACACACACACACACACACACACACACACACACATACACACACACACACGGCAAAACCCCAACCCAAAAGAGAGAGAGCATTTTTATGTGATCGTGTGTGTGTGTGAGAGAGAGAGAGAGAGAGAGAAGAGAGAGAGAGGAGAGAAGAGAGAGAGAGAGAGAGAGGAAGAGAGAGAGAGAGACAAGGATAAAGAGTTTAGGCTAGACTTACAATCTGTCCTTACGCAACGAGTGTTGAAACATGGGAGCTTGGCTTCAGCACAGTCCCCCAGTTCACCCAGCTGTCAATGGGTACCCGCCCAGGGAAGGTAAAGCAGCGAGGGAGAGGAGATGGGCGCCGCCCTCAATATACTGGCCCCTGGAGAAGCTGAGGTCTCTGACGCCTCGCTTCCCAACGACCGTACAGCTTATGGCACACTTCCTCTTGGATCGGTGGTCTAGAGGTAACGCACCTGCCTAGAAAGCGAAAAGTCCGGGTTGGAAGTGAGCGGTGGTTCAATTCCCATTTGGGCCCGAAACTCCCCCCCCCCCCCCCCCCCCCCTTCTCCCTAATCAATTGGACCATGAGTGGAGTCTGGGAGCTAGTCTTTCGGATGAGACGATAAACCGAGGTCCCGTGTGTCACACATAATTATCTAGCGCACGTAAAAGAACCCACGGCAACAAGAGAGTTGTCGCTGGCAAAATTCTGTAGGGGGGAAAAAAAGCCACTCTGATAGGGAAACAAATACAGTTGCAGACAGGAAAACCACAAAAAGTGGGTGGCGCTGCTCTTGTGGCGACACCTGCGCTCTCCCTCGGGGAGAGAGCAGCCCGAATTTCACGCAGAGAAATCTGCCGTGACTTAAAAGCAGTATAGAAAGAAAGAAAGAAAGAAAGAAAGACAGAAAGAAAGAAAGACAGAAAGAAAGAAAGACAGAAAGACAGACAGAAAGAACTGATAACTGTGACCACCCACAAACGCGTTGCAGGCCACACGCGCCATGCGGCAAGAGGTGGAACGCATGCGGGCCGTGATGCGGCAGAACTACGAGGAGATGCGGCAGCTGCGGGAGCAGAACCGGCAGATGCACAGCGACGTGCGCGACATCAAAGACCTGCTGCTGAAGAGCAGGCCGCCCGCTTCCTCCAGAGATCCCCGGCCCTTCACCGCCACCTCCATGACCCTCCTCCCTGTGGAGGTCACCGCCAGGACGCCCTCCCCGAGCAAGTGGACCTCCCACCCGAGGAGGCCGACCCTGGGGGGGAAGCCCCCTGAAGAGCAGGCGCCCGGTTCCTCCAGAAGCAGCGTGCTCACCTCGCGCGCGGGGCCCAGGAAGGCGTCAGTGGCGGCGCCCGCATCAGCCAGGAAGTCCTCGGTGACCACAGCCGCCGAGCATCCGAAAGTGACTCCCGCCATCTGCGGGCTGAAGGATGGCCCTGCTGGCGGCCGTGGCCACGGCCTGCCCTCCATCAACCGTCAGCCCACAAACCTGCAGGTGCGGAGCAAGTCAGCCCTGAGACTGGCCAGCGCCAAGGGAGGGAAGAAATGATGGCCTGCTGCTGCTGGAACGGGAAATGGATCGGGTTTTCTCCCTTCATTTCTTTGGGGAAGTTGTTGGGTGGGGGTGGGGGGGTGACACAGCACTGAAATGTTCGGACTTCTTTATTTTTTATACTCCTGGAGGAGTTGTTGAAGCAGCGGACTGAACCGTTCAGTGTGGTAGTCCGAACCAGGCAGGCAAGAGTCTGTTCCTTTTTGTCATGTAGAAGTGATTTACAAGGACGTGTGGGTATCTCTTTCCAGTGTGGGGCAACAGGTTCACGCAACTTTTCAGAGACTTGACTCGTCGTTGAAAGTGAGATTGCCGCGTAGCGCGTTAATTTGAATGCCAGTGCTTTCAACAGAAATCTGGTTTTTTTAATGTTGACACTTTTGTTAATATCTGTGCGATTGATGACATAAAAACGTGGACATCTTGTTGGCGAATTTTGTTACCAGCACACTGAACTTTCGGAGACACACAAGTCCTGGGTGCCGCAAGATTCCCAGTGTTGTATCAAAGGTTCGAGGTGTCTTCTGTGACTCCTGCACAGGGATGTTTTGTTTCCGCGTTTATGGATATCCTAACTCGGCAGATGAGATGTTCTGTCCAAGAAGGATTCGTGAGAGAATTAGTTGATGCCACCACTGTCCATGTAAGGAAAACAGATTGCCGAGGGAAAGAAAATCTCCCCCCGCGACGCCATGCCTTCTGATTTGTCAAACTTCAGAAAATGGAGAAAGTGTGGAGGGGTCTCTAGAAATGTGCCTCATTAAATGTTAGGTTTTGTGAATTTCTTCATAGTTTCTTAAGATGTTACTTTTTCATATATATTTAAAAAAAAATAAAAATCAACAGAACTATGCAATAGTATTGATCGTGTTGAGACAAGAAGAGATGATTATGGTTGTGATTGTTTTGAATCTGATTGCATTTTTTTTTTTTATAGATTATCACAATCCTTATTATTGTCATCATTACTATTGTTTTCAATGCTGCTTCTCAGCAGTAGCTGTTAGAATTGTTCTTCCTTCCGAAAAGGTTCTACAATGCCAAAGCAAAATGTGAAGTTGACCCTTACAAAAAAAGAATGTCTACACTTTCTTCCCCCCCCCCCCTCCCCCCGGAAAAGTTGCAAAATTTTAGACACACCAAATCCTTGGATGACACGCTAAAACGAACAATGTGCTAAAAATAACTCTCCACTGTGATTGGCTGATCTCCGGGCTTTGACCTAACTTAACGTGAATCCATTGTTTACGATGCGAGTGCAAATCGAGCATTAAAAAAAAATTGTGTTGCTTAGAAATGTAATAATAATGTTTGTGGATATGATATAGACATATGTATTTATATTTTCCAGTAGTTTTGGATTTGTGGTTGAATGCTACAGCAAGTTTTCAGATAAATTTGAAAAGTATATTATCGTTATGTTTTGATAAAGAAGACATGGGAGATAATCAATAATCAGGGGCATTTGTGGCTTGTGCACGATGTGTGTGTGTGTGTGTGCGTACGTGTGTGTGTTTGTGTGTGCACACGCATGAACATGTGTCTTACAAGTATGCAGCGTCGTAAAGATGGAGAAAGAGTTATGTACGCTTTGTGTGTGGTGGTGGTGGTGGCCTGTGTGTGTGCCCGAGTGAGTGTATGAGTGTATGTTCACGAGCACGCATGTACGCGTGGGGCATGTTTTTATACCCTGTGGAACTCGATAAGAGTAGACAAAGATGGTGTGAACTGAAAGTCTCCAATATTTAATGTGATGTTTTCACAATCATCTACTTTAGTGGTGTGTCTTGTCCGGTTTTCATCTTCATGTTGAAACAATCAAATTATTCAGAACTCAGAATTTTACACAATGTGTTGTTCTATTTCTCCCTTAACTTCCAGTACCGACTGTTTGCAGACAATATAAGAACAAGCGCAACGGCAATAGGACAAGACCCCCCCCCCCCCCCCCCACAAAAAAGGAAAAAAAGATTAAAAACTCACCAAGATTTTTTCTGTTCCTTGTTTAGAATATCACTTCAACAGCATTCAATAAATCCTGGGAGCAAAATTCAATGAGAATTGATGTACAAAATCTTGGAAGAAGCAAGAAACTCGAGAGTTTAACGACACTAAAGACCACATTGCATATTCTACACTTCGATCTTCACCAAAAGCCCGAGAAGCGAAGATTTCCCCCAATTCACGGACAAAGGTACATAACTCTAAATTTGTTTTGGAGAGGAACAAAGGTTGCCTCCCTTGTTTGATGGTCGATTCCTGATTTAACCTCAATAATTCCATTTAAAATCAAAACTACTCTGCCATCTACTTAAGAAAGGGTTGTCTGTTTGTGCTGTATAAGCGAATCTGTGTGTGTTATTTCATATCTTGACTATACATATCACAGATAAGGTTTTATAAACATTTTTCGTCTGCAAAACTGTGATATTTACAACACCTTTTTTTTTTAATTTACATTTTCGGGTGATATTCTACAGGCATTATAGTGGGAGAGGGGGGGGGGGGGGGGGGGTAACTTTCCAACTGTTTAACTTTCCAACTTGTCATTATTCTGTTTTAAACGTGTTACAGTTATGCAGTGTATTATAAAGCGTTTGTTTTTCAACGCCTAATTTTTAAGCCACTGTTTGTGTTGGATCATATGGAGTCACCAGCCACTGTTTATTATGTTTGCCTCGGAATTGAATTTACGTTCCGTGATCGCTACGGTTTATTCACTGATCGCTGCTTCATTGTCAATAACCGTTTTGCACATCGTATTCATCAATCATCATGTCTTTGCTTTTTTTTCTGAATTTTCTGTATCACTTTATTAATTTGAAGGGGGTGATGGGGGGGGGGGGGGGGGGGGGGGGGGTGGCAGAGCCCATTTTTCTCTGGGTGCATGCTGGGTATATTCGTGTTTTCATAACCCAACGAAGGCTGGCATAAATGACGAGGAAGGTAACCTGCACAGTCTAACATACACAGGGTGTATTGAGCACTCGCTTTCCCCCAGCCAAGTTAAGCAGCGTCGAGCGTGGTTACCACTTGGATGGGTGACCGGTTGCGCGCCTTGGCTTCAAGTACTGTTCCCCCAGTTCACCCAGCTGTAAATGGGTACCTGCCCTCTTTAGGGTCAGGGAAGGTAAAGCAGCGAGGGAGAGGAGATGGGCGCCCCCGCCCTCAATATGCTGGCCCCTGGAGAAGTTGAGGTCTGACTCCTCGCTCTCCTGCGACCTTTTAGGTTATGTTTTATTTATTTTTTTTTTTACAGAAGAGATTCAACAGAAACTCCTTAAAAATTTTTTTAAAACAGTTTTATCTATGATTATAATTTCTATTTTGGCAGTTGCATAGAACATTGCAGGCAGAGTGTATGGCTTGCATACATGTCAAACTTTTAGTTTCTTCCGGACAGATCTTCCACTTTCGATTTTGAGCAAGATTTTGAGCTTAAAGAAACGAAACAATGCCATTTCTATGCTTCATTATTTACCTATATGGCAGATGAATGACCGTTACAGAAATGGCTGATTGAGAGTTAATTTTACTACAAGGTTATTTTTTTTATTTTATTTTTTTTTTTTTTATACCACTTTAAGTCACGAGATTTCTCTGCGTGAAATTCGGGCTGCTCTCCCCAGGGAGAGCGCGTCGCCACAAGAGCAGCGCCACCCTTTTTTTTTTTTTTTTTTTTTGGTCTGCAACTGTATTTGTTTTCCTATCAGAGTGGCTTTTTTCTAAGAATTTTGCCAGTGACAACTCCCTTGTTGCCGTGGGTTCTTTTACGTGCGCTGAAAATTTTGTGTAACACACGGGACCTCGGTTTATCGTCTCATCCGAAAGACTAGCGCCCAGACCACCACTCATGGTCTAATGGATGGGGAAAAATTTCGGGCCCAAACGGGGTACGAACCACGCACACACCCGACCCGGACTTTTCGCATTCTAGACAGGCGCGTTACCTCTAGACCACCGATCCACATCCAGTTATTTATTCATTGTACAAATCTATTCATGCTATGGATGTAACAAACGGGGCAGAGGGGTAAATGGGGTAAGAATTTTTTTAAGGTGAAACACAGTATATCTCAAAGATACTTCTTGTCTTTCCTTTAAACATTTTTTTAATAAGATATTGTTAAAATGCCATTCACTCTTACATGCCTAACAAAGCATAGCTTCTGCATAAATTTTTCTAGCACTCATCGGGGGAAAAAAAAGCCACTGAGAGCATTTAACACGGCTCAGAATCATACAGAACACAGTGAACATTGTCATATACGTTATTAGACTACAAGGGGTACAACTCTTTGAGCTACTGCAGACAACATTTACATATTAATCAAAACGGTTTAACAGAGAATATCAACAGAGTTAGAGAAACTACTACTACTATTACTTATTACTATTACTTACTACTACTACTTAATACTACTACTATTACTACTACTACTTACTACTACTACTTCTTACTACTACTACTATTACTAATACTTACTACTAATACTTCCTACTACTACTACTACTACTACTATTACTAATACTTATTACTACTACTTCTACTTACTACTATTACTGCTACGACTACTAAAAAGAACAGGATTGGGGAAAGAATATACTTCAGGTTATTCTATTTGTTTTGCGCCTTCTTTGGTTTCTTTTCACGTATTTTAAGCTTTGTCAGTGCAGTGTTGTTCTGAATATTACTTTACATGTCGGTATGCTTGAAGAAAATACGTTTGCATCGTCTACTGGCATAAATCGAGCAAATCTGTGAAACAGTGTACATGGTGTGTAAGTTTGTTGCGCTTCATAAATGAAACAACATTGACGGTTTGTTATGACTTTTGTGTGTGGTAAAAACCTGATCTATTTTTCGGAAAACGTTGCTTATCATTTCCTTCACTTTTATTTTGCGTGTAGTTACGGTTTTTGTGTGTATGTGTGAGAGCAATTCTACGATTCAGCTGACTAGTAGTGTTCCAATTTTTTGTTTTATATCTATATGTACTGATGTAATTATCTCCCTTTTCCCAGGAGACTTGAGCAGTATTGGAAAGATTTGTTGAAAGGAAGAAAAAAATGTCACTGTGGAAGCCTGTACGATTTTCCATGATGTTAGAGGCAGCCAGCCATGGCGATGCTTGATTAAAGCAGTTTTGAAATGAATGAAGGAATGAATCGTTAATTATTTGTGAGGGCTGGTGACTTGATCGACTTTTGAGGGCTGAGAGACGTTTGTGTTCATATTCTGTTTCGAGGAATAGTGTGTGTGTGTGTGTGGATGTGTGTGTGTGTGTGTGTGTGTGTGGATGTGTGTGTGTGGAGTGAGTGTGTGTGTGTGTGAGTTGTGTTTGTTGTGTGTGTGGAGTGAGTGAGTGAGTGAGTGAGTGTGTGTGTGTGTGTGTGTGTGTGTGTGTGTGTGTGTGTGTGTGTGGAGTGAGTGAAAGTGTGTTTGTGGTGGTGGTACCATGGTGTGTGGAGTGAGTGAGTGAGAGAGTGTGTGTTGTGTGTTTGTGGAGTGAGTGTGTGTGTTGTGTGTGGAGTGAGTGAGTGAGAGAGTGTGTGTTGTGTGTTTGTGGAGTGAGTGTGTGTGTGTGTTGTGTGTGGAGTGAGCGAGTGAGTGTGTGTGTGTCTGTGTGTGTGCGTGTGTGTATGTGTTTGTTTGTGTGTGTGTGTGGAGTGAGTATGTGTGTGTGGAGTGTGAGAGTGAGTGCGTGAGTGTGTGTCTGGTGTTGTGTGTGTGTTTTTGTGTGTGTGTTTTGTGTGTGTGTGAATTTCTCTCTCTCTCTCTCTCTCTCTCTCTCTCTCTCTCTCTCTCTCTGGTAACCCTAAGTTGTTGACTGGGGAAGATGTGTACATACATAGAAGTGAAGCTTTTCTTACTTACTTACTTACTTTACTTTTACTTTTGTCTTCCGCTTATACTCGGAGGTGTCGCGGGGAGATATAGCTGTCTGTCGGCAGCGAGGCGTGTAGCCTGGAGGAGGGACATGCCGTGGGCTTTTAGGGTGTCGGCCACGGAATCACTCCATCTTCTTCTTGGTCGTCCTTTGGCTTTCCGTCCTGAGTGCCGGGTGTTGTAGGCCCGAAGAGCTGGCTGGTTGTGAGGCATTCGTGTCAGGTGTCCGAACCACTTGATCCTCTGCTGGTCGATGTGTTGTAGGACTGGTGTTGCACCTACCATGTCTCTGATGACTTCGTTTCTGATTTTGTCTCTTTGGGTCTTGTTGTGAAGCTTTTCAGCTGATTCAAAATGTATCTGTATCCTGAAATCATTGTTCTCTTCCATTGTACACCCCCTCCCCCTCCCCGCACTCCCTTTTGATGTATTGTGGCCTAAGGCCGATGTACTATTAAACTATTTCAGAGTTCTCTCTCTGTCTCTGTCTCTGAGTCTGCTTTCTGGCTTCTCTCTGTTTCTCTTTCTCTGTGTCTGTCTGTCTGCCTGTCTGTCTGACTCTTGTGTGTGTGTGTGTGTGTGTGTGTGTGTGCGTGCGTGCGTGCGTGTGTGTGTGTGTGTGTGTGTGTGTGTGTGTGTGCGTGCGTGCGTGCGTGCGTGCGTGTCTCTCTCTCTCTCTCTTCTCTCTCTCTCTCTCTCTCTCTCTCTCTCTCTCTCTCTCCCCCTTCTCATCTAAAACATTGAGTTCGAGTTTGAGCTCTCTCTCATACGGTGCTTTCAGAAAAGTAAGTAAGTCTTCAATTTTAACGTCTTTCCACTTTAAGTGATACCAGACGGCCCTAAAATAGGAGACTGAATGAAAGAGATGGATAGATAGATAGATCTACTCTGTGTGTTGCGTGCGAGTGTGTGTGTGTGTGTGTGTGTGTGTGTGTGTGTGTGTGTGTGTTGTGTATGTGTGTATGTGTGTGTAATAAAGAGTAATAACAAGGGAAATACACAAGTAGTATTCTTAACATAAACAGATCAAGAACAACATTTTAAAAACAATAGAAAAAGAAGGGGGGGGAAAAGGAAAAAAAATTCAAACAGAACTACAACTACAATAAATGCCCTATAGGACTTAACAATAAACCTTTAGCAATGTCAAACGTTAGCTTTACATTGTTCAAAACTTCGTCAATGGTATTCTCAGAAAAGGCAGGGAGATAAGTTTTTAAATTCTCACATTCAAGTATGATATGGGTATTTGAAATATATTCACCACATAAGCATTTAACATCCTTGCTGAATTTTGTTGTGAATGCATTTAATCTTATCCTGAAAAACAATGCCTTGAGTTGTCTTTCTTTGACAGCATTTGTATGAATCTCAGTGATCAATGCATTCAACTCGCTTTCAGAAAAGACAAGTGTGATATGTCTAAAAAGTTTATTGTGTTATACTATTCCATCGAAAATAGAAAGAAGAAAACCCCTCTCCAAAACAAACAAAATAACAAGAAGATAACAACAGAGTAATGACTCATCCCGTTCTCTTTGCAGGGGATCCGATCTTAGCACCTGAAATCAAATAATAATAAACAATAACAATAATAATATGGTAGTAATGACAGTGATATAATAAAAACAAAACAAACATAATAGTGATAACAAAAGGAATAATGATGATAATAATAACAACAACACTAGAAATAGTAGTAGTAATAATAATAATAACAATAATAATATAGTAGTAACAATAATAATAATGATAAAGTAATTATCATAATTATCCGCATTATCATAATCATGATGATCATCATCTTCTTCGTCGTCGTTGTTACAGTAGTAGTTGCGGTCGTAGTTAAACACGTCACAGTTGTCACCGTCGTCATGATAGCAGTAGTAAAGTCCCACCAGTAGTAGCAGCAACAGCAGCAACAGCAGCAGCAGTATTAGTGATAACAGAGACAGCAGCAGTATTAGCGATAACAGAGACAGCAGCAGTATTAGCGATAACAGAGACAGCAGCAGTATTAGCGATAACAGAGACAGCAGCAGTATTAGCGATAACAGAGACAGCAGCAGTATTAGCGATAACAGAGACAGCAGCAGTATTAGCGATAACAGAGACAGCAGCAGTATTAGCAGCAGTATTAGCAGCAGTATTAGCGATAACAGAGACAGCAGCAGTATTAGCGATAACAGAGACAGCAGCAGTATTAGCAGCAGTATTAGCGATAACAGAGACAGCAGCAGTATTACCGATAACAGAGACAGCAGCAGCAGTATTAGCAGCAGTATTAGCAGCAGTATTAGCGATAACAGAGACAGTAGCAGCAGCAGTATTTGCGATAACAGAGACAGTAGCAGCAGTATTAGCAGCAGTATTAGCGATAACAGAGACAGTAGCAGCAGCAGTATTAGCGATAACAGAGACAGTAGCAGCAGCAGTATTAGCGATAACAGAGACAGTAGCAGCAGCAGTATTTGCGATAACAGAGACAGTAGCAGCAGCAGTATTTGCGATAACAGAGACAGTAGCAGCAGCAGTATTTGCGATAACAGAGACAGTAGCAGCAGCAGTATTTGCGATAACAGAGACAGCAGCAGCAGCAGCAGTATTAGCAGCAGTATTAGCAGCAGTATTAGCGATAACAGAGACAGTAGCAGCAGCAGTATTTGCGATAACAGAGACAGCAGTAGCAGCAGCAGTATTAGCGATAACAGAGACAGCATGATATGCGCAACGACTCTAGCAGCAGTATACAGCAGTATTACGATAACAAGAACTCAAGCAGCAGCTAGCAGCACAGTACTTTAGCTGATGACAGGACTAGCAGTATTAGCAGCTAGATAATACAGCATAGCTGTAGCTGATAACAGTACAGCTGTAGCAGCTAGCTAGTTTCTTGCTATACTAACTAACAGCTAGCATACATACATATTTAGCATACTGCTGACTGCTACTATACTGCTACACAGTATTAGTTACATACAGCTGCTACTACAGTATGTAGCAGCATATTAGCGTATCTGTGCTGTCCATGCTACACTACTGCGTAGTAGCTGACTAACTGCTGACATGCTGTAGCTATGCATGCAGCTAGCTACAGCTGTACTTAGCTATACTATTCTCTACTGACTATAGCTATCTAGCTACACTAGCTGCTGCTGCTACTTACTGCATAACTAAGACTGCTGCAGCAGTAGCTGCGCAGCTAGTTGCTAGCGATAACAGACTAGCAGCTACAGCTATACTGCACGTTCTACTACAGCTATACTACGTACTAACGAACTACTACTACCATACTAGCATATTACAGCGTATTAGCTATAACTAGTACTAGCATACTCACTACTATTCTACTAGCTATTACATATACAGTAGCTACACTATACACATACTCTACATATAACACCAACACAGCTAGCTACATACAATAACACGCTACTGCTGGCTGTCAGCCGTGTCACTGGTTCTACACTCCACACAAGTCTGAAGTCATGATACTTCCCCAACTGACTCCTCAAGAGCAGTTAATGGAAGCTGATTACAGTCGTAACTTCACTCACACTACTACTACTACTACTACTACTACTACTACTGCTGCTGCTGATGCGCTGCTGCTGCTGCTTCTACTACTGCTACTGCTGTCGCTGCTCTACTACTACTACTACTGCTACTACTACTACTGCTATCTACCTACTGCTGCTGCTGCTTGCTATCCTCTCTACTACTACTACTCTACTCTGCTGACTACTACTAGCTGCTCTACTTGCTGCTACTTTACTACTGCTGACTGCTACTAACTACTGCTAGCTAGCTCTCTCTAGCTACTACTACTACTACTGACTGCTACTACTACTGCTGCTATCTACTACTACTCTGCTAGCTCTCTGCTGCTACTACTACTGCTGCTACTACTCACACTCCTCCTCCTAATCCTCTCTTGCTACTACTACTACTACTACACACACAAAACCCAACATACATACACACTCCTAACGCCATATTCCCTACCCTCTTCCTACCTCCCCCACAAACCCCCTACCCACCCTACCCCACCCCCTCTCACCCCACCCAACTCACACCACGTGAATGGCCACGGCCGGATCCTCACACCCCCCACACACAACCACATGGGCTCGCCCGTCCGCTCCCACGTGCACCGTGTTTCCCGTGCAGCGCCCGTTCTCCAGGTTGCCGGAAATGACGTCACAGTAGCTGCCCTGGGGCAGCCCCGTGTTGAGGTTGGCGTTGAGGGGGAAGGCCTCAAGGTTGAGGGCGAGGAACGCCCTGTCCCCGCGCCCGAAGGCGATTTGGTAGTCAGAGCCGGACCACCAGTTGCTGACAGGGGCCGTGCCCGCCATGTTGCTGCAGAGACAGAGAAAGAGTTCTTCTGAAGTCGGAGTATAAGTAATGTTCTTTCGAGCCAGAAGGCCCATAGAGCCGGAGCTTATCCCGGTTTCTGTAGCGTTAAGCGAACTGATGGTTTTTCACCACCCCTGTGACAGGACGCTAGTCTGTCGCCAGATACTTCCCCAGCAGAGCTGGTACCCACTTGTACACCTGGGTGGAGTGAGGAAAATAGGAGTAAAGTGTCTTTCCCAAGGACACAACACCGAGCCGAGCGGGGATCGAACCCGCGACCTCTGGATCACGAGCTGACCGCCTAAACCACTCGACACGTGCTCCGAGTCGGTGGCTGCTTACTGTTGCCGTCGCTCTCTCGTTTCTGGTCCATCGATCTGGAATGACCTCCCTCTCTCCCTCCGCCAAAAGCCTACTTATGAAGTTTTTAAATCCGGCCTCAAGACACATTTATTTCTAACCTAAGATTCTCCCGTCTTGTTCCATTTCATTTTTATCCCTGCCCTCAACAGACAAACCCCCACCACCCTGCCGAAGTGTATAACCTTTATGTGTGTGCGTGCGTGCGTGTGTGTGCGTGTGAATGTATACATTTGAATTTGTAAAAACTATTCATTGTAACTGGCTGCATGTGAATGAGTGGGATGAACGAAAGCGCTGTGATTTGGGTTTTTTTTTCAAGATATGGCGCTATATAAATTTCATGTATTATTATTATTATTATTATTATTATTATTATCATTATTATCATTATTATTATTATTATATGGCGAGGTACTCAAAAAATCGGTCACACACGCAAATTTCTCATTCAGTAGTGCGCAGTTTCAATCTCACGGTGATTCTTGGTTGGGATGAGTAGTGAGTCAGAGTGTGGCACGTTCTGGGTGGTGACCCCCAGAGTGTTAAGCTGAGGAACGTGCAACAACAACAAAGAAAGAGTTGGCCAACCTCCCCCCTAATCTCTATTACAAATATCTCCATCTTTGTGTGTGAGTGTGTGTGTGTGTGTGTGTGTGTGTTGTGTGTTGTGTGTGTTGTATGTGTTTGTGTGTGTGTTTGTGTGTGTGTGTGATGTGTGTGTGTGTGTGTGTGTGGTGTGTGTGTGTTGTGTTGAGTGTTTGTGTGTGTTTGTGTGTGTGTTGAGTGTTGTGTGTGTGTGTGTGTGGTGTTTGTGTGTGTATACATTTACAATTTGTTAAAAAAAATTTTCATTGTTAATGATAAAAATAATAATAATAATAATAATAATAATAATGTATGTAATTTATATAGCGCTGAATCTTGTAAAGCAACAAATCAAAGCGCTCAGATTTTTTTTTAAATTGATTTTTTTTTAGGATAATGGAATAAGCATTCATGAGCTTTTTTTACATCCAGTCCCCGTGTGTATGCGGTTTTGTCAATTTTGTCACCTCTTCCCACCGGCACACAATGGCCTACTCTTTCGAAAAGCGGAACAGGATTTAACGTGTGCGCAAGATGTTCTGCATGCGTTCGCACACGGGGCCTCGGTTTATAGTCTCATCCGAAGGTGTGTGTGGTGTGTGTGTGTGTTTGTGTGTGTATACATTTGCAATTTGTAAAAAAAACCCAACTATTCATTGTAACTGGTTGCATGTGAAAGAGTAGGATGAATGATAGCGCTTTGATTTGGGTTGGTTTTTTTGGGTTTTTTTTGTTGTTGTTGCAAGATATAGCGCTGTATACATTCCATGTATCATCATCATCCTCCTCTCCTCCTCCTCATCATCATCATCATCCTCCTCATCATCAATTCTTTTATTTCGAGGATAAAGGGATAACCACCCATGTGCTTCTTTGTTTTTATAGTTACATCCAGTCCCCAGTTTTATCAATTTTGTCACCCCCCCCCCCCCCCCCCACACATGGCCTACTCTTCCGAAAAGCAGCACGGGGTTTTTGCGCAAGATGTGTGTATGTGCGCTTGCGAGCCCGCGCGAGCACGCGTGGGTATAAGAGAGAGAAACAGAAAAAACGGGACAGCTCAGTGGTCGGAGCACTCGCTTTCCCCCAGCCAAGTTAAGCAGCGTCGAGCGTGGTTACCAGTTGGATGGGTGGCCATGGCTTCAGTACAGTTCCCCCAGTTCCCCCAGCTGTAAATGGGTACCTGCCCTCTTTAGGGTCAGGGAAGGTAAAGCAGCGATGGGAGAGGAGATGGGCGCCACCGCCCTCAATATGCTAGCCCCTAGAGAAGTGAGGTGTCTGACGCCTCGCTCCCCTACGACCTTATAGGTTATGGGACTCTACCTTTACCCTTTACGCACAACAGCAATGTAAAAACAACGAGAAAGCCAGCAACTGACCGGAAAGCTACCATGTTGTAGATCTGGCGCCAGCGGTGCTCACACACCCAGCCCCCACTACAGCTCATGTCGCTGTTGAGGGTCACTCGCGCGATGGCCTCTCCGCTGTGGGGTGGTCCCTGGTCGCTGTAGGAGAACTGGTAGCTGCTCATCACCCGGGGTAGCCCGTACGGGTGGGCCAGCATGAAAGCCGTGGCCAGCTGCAAGAGGGTTAACGGAAAGAGAGGGTTAACAACAGAAAGAGGGTTAACAGAAAGAGCGTTAACAGAAAGAATTAATTCTTGGTTGTTTTGTTTTGTTTTTTTATTTATTTATTTATTATTTTATATCGAGGATAATGGAATAAGCATTTTGTGCTTTTTTACATCCAGTCCCCGTGTGTATGCGGATTTGTGATTTCTGTCATCTGTTCCCACCGGCACACAATGGCCTACTCTTACGAAAAGCGGAACAGGATTTAACGTGCGCACAAGATGTTCTGCGTGCGTTCGCACACGGGACCTCGGTTTATAGTCTCATCCGAAGGACTGTTTGGTTGTTGTTTGTGGAGGTGGTGGTTGTGTTGTTGTGATGGTGGTGTTGATGTTGTGGTTGCTTTAAATAAATCACCATTGGTGTGTGTGTTCGTGGTGGTGGTGAAAGTGGTGGTGGTGGTGGTTGCTGTTGTTGTTTGTTGTGGTTGTTGTGGTGGTGAAGGTGGTGGTATTATTGTTGTTGTTTGTGTTGTGGTTGCTGTGGTTGTTGTTGTTGATGTTGATGTTGTGGTTGTTGATGTTGCTGCTGCTGATATTGTTGTTAATGTGGTTGTTGATGTTGTTGTGGTTGTTGTTGATGTTTTTGTTGTGGTTGTTGTCGCTGTTGTTTGTTTTGTTGCTGTTGTGTTTTTTATGTTGTGGTTGTTGTTGATGTTGTGGTTGTTGATGTTGTGGTTGTTGTTGTGGATGTTGAAGTTGTTGTTGTGCGTTCCCCAGCTTAACATTCTGGAGGTCACTCAGAACGTGCACTCTGACTCAATAACTCATTCCAACCTAGGAATCACTGTGAGATTGAAAATTGCACACCACTGAATGAAGAAGTTTTGCGTGTACGTAAGACTGGGTGGTGGTGGTTTGTTTTTAAATTACCTTGCCATATAGGCAACCATACTCTGTCTTCAGAGGATGGATTTTTGGAGAGGGGAGGGGGGAGGGGCCGCGATACATTAGCGGTTAGAGCCTTGTGCTGGTTATCTGACGAGGGTCCGGGTTCGAGTCTTCACTGAGGCAGTTGTTCTTAAAGAACCTACTAGCTGACAAGAGAGTGCTCCTGACAACAATGTTTTTTCATAGGAAAAAAGGAACTACTACTACTGCTGCTGCTGCTGCTGCTGCTGCTACTGCTGCTACTGCTGCTGCTCCTACTGCTGCTACTGCTACTACTATTATTATTGCTGCTGCTGCTGCTGCTGCTACTATACTACCACTCACTAACATACTACTTTACCACTACTTAGATCTATACAATTCACACTACTACTACAATTATCTTACTAACTGTTTTTCTACAATACTACTTGCAACTACTACTGTCACGCAGATGGATTTCTCGTAGCGTACGGTGAGGGCTACGTACAACTACTTCTATTACTGCGACGTGATCTACTACCTCTTACACTACTACGTACTATGACCTCAACTTCATACTCTGATACTACAACTACTATTCCTACTACTACTACTACCTACTACTACTACTAGCTACTACCACTACAACTACCACTACTACTACTCACTATACTACTACCTACTACTCTACTCCACTACTACTACTACTACACTACTTACCTACTACTACTACTTACTACTACTACTACACTACTACTATACTACTACACTATACTACTACAACTACTACTACTACACTACTACTACCTACTATACTACTATCACACTTATTACTACACTACTACTACTACCACTATACTTACCTACTAACTACTACCATCTACTACCACTACTACTACACTAACTACTACACTACTACTACACACTACTACTACACTACTAACCACTACTACTACCATCTATACTACACTACTACTACTACCAATACTACTACTACATACTACTACCACTACTACTACACTAACTACTACAACTACCACTACTACTACACTACTTACCACTACTACTACACTAATACATACCATACTACTACACTACTACATACTACTACCACTACTACTACCATACTACTACACTACTACTACTACTACCACTACATATACTACACTACTAACTACTACACTACCACTACTACTACCACTACTACTACTACTATACTACCTACTACTACCACTACTACTACATACTACACTACTACACTACTAACTACTACTAAACTACACTTCACTACTACTACATTATACTACACTATACTACCACTACTACTAACCAACTACACTACTACTACCACTATTCTACTACACTACTAACTACACTACTACTACTACTACCACTACTACTACTACTACTACTACACTACTACATATACTACACCACTACTACTACACTACTACTACTACACACTACTACTACTACATAACTACTACTATACTACACATACTACTACCACTATTACTACCACTACTACTACTACCACAACTACTACTACTACTACTACCACTACTACTACTACTACTACTACTACAACTACCACTACTACTACCACTACTACTACTACCACTACTACTACTACTACTACTACTACTACCACTACACTACTACTACCACTACTACTACTACCACCACCACCACCACTACTACTACTACAACTACTACTACTACCACTACTCCTTCTACTACTACTACTACTACTACTACTACTACTACTACTACTACTACTACTACTGCTGCTACTACTACTGCTGCTGCTGCTACTACTACTACTACTACTACTACTACTACTACAACTACTACTACTACCACTACCACTACTACTACCACTACTACTACCACTACTACTACTACTACCACTACTACTACTACCACTACTACTACTACCACTACTACTACCACTACTACCACTACCACTACTACTACTACCACTACTACTACCACTACTACTACTACTACCACTACTACTACCACTACTACTACTACTACTACTACAACTACTACAACTACCACTACTACTACCACTACTACTACCACTACTACTACTACTACTACCACTACTACTACTACCACTACTACTACCACTACTACTACTACCACTACTGCTACTACTACAACTACTACAACCACTACTACTACTACTACAACTACTACAACTACCACTACTACTACCACTGCTACTACCACTACTACTACTACTACAACTACCACTACTACTACCACTGCTACTACTACTACTACTACCACTACTACTACTACTACCACTACTTCTACCACTACTACTACTACTACTACTACTACCACTACTACTACCACTACTACTACTACCACTACTACTACCACTACTACCACTACCACTACTACTACTACCACTACTACTACCACTACTACAACTACCACTACTACTACTACTACTACCACTATTACTACCACTACTACTACTACCACCACCCCTCCTCCTCCTCCTCCTCCTACTCCTCCTCCTCCTCCTATTCCTCCTCCTCCTCCTCCTACTCCTCTCCTCCTCCTCCTCCTCCCCCACCTGACTGACCTTGTAGGGCCGGTGGTCGGTGTTGGTCAGGGCGCCATTGGCCTGGTCGCCATCTCTCTGGTTGTCGTGGTTGTCGATGAAGTTGACCACGTCGTTGCCCCCCCACATCCCCCACCCCTCCCCCCAGTTCCTCAGGTACTTCATGGGGTTCTGTCTGCGGAACACCTGACCACGACGACCATCACAACAACGATTATAGTGATGACGATGAGGAGGAAGAGTACTAGTCTTTCGGATGAGACGATAAACCGAGGTCCCGTGTGTTACACGTAATTATTTAGCGCACGTAAAAAAACCCGCGGCAACAAGAGAGTTGTCCCTGGCAAAATTCTTAGAAAAAAGCCACTCTGTTAGGGAAACAAATACAGTTGCAGACATAAAAAAAAATAGAATAAAAAAATAATAATAATAAAGGGTGGCGCAGCACTAAGTGGCGACGCGTTCTCCCGCTCTCCCCGGGGAGAGCAGCCCGAATTTCACGGAGAGAAATCTGCCATGACTTAAAGTGGTATGAAATAAAATCTGAGCGCTTTGATTTGTTGCTTTACAAGATTCAGCGCTATATAAATTCCATACATTATTATTATTATTATTATTATTATTATTATTATTATGATAATGATGATGATGGTGGTGGTGGGGGGTGGGGGGTGGTGATGATGGGGGTGATGATGGTAATGACAGTGATGGTGCTGATGATGGCGGTGGTGGTGATGATGATGGCAGTGATGATGGTGGTGGTGATGATGATTATGATGGTGGTGGTGATGATGGTGGTGATGATGATGATGATGATTATGATGGTGGTGATGATTATGATGGCGGTGACGATGATGATGGCAGTGATGGTGGTGGTGGTGATGATTATGATAGCGGTGATGATTATGATGGCGGTGATGATGACGACACTGATGATGGCGGTGATGATGACGACAGTGATGATGATGGAAGTGATGATGATTATGATGGCGGTGATGATGATTATGGTGGCGGTGATGATGATTATGGTGGCGGTGATGATGATGATGATGATGATGATGATGATGATGGTGGTGATGGTGATGCAAGAAGGAAAAAAAACCACGGTTGGAGCTACTCTGAAGACGAAGGCTCTAACGGGGTCAGCAGCTCCAATTTCATGGGGAAAATCTGCTGTGGACTGATTGAGACAGTGTGATGTGGAATGAATACAAATTAATGGCGGATAATTAATTACAGTAGAATATATTATGTGCTATGAATACTAACAAATGATAATAAAGATGTGAGTATGCAAAAAACAATAA
>CM054150.1:2626699-2669199 GCA_028751875.1 Rapana venosa | reverse complement strand
ACCACCACCACCATCATCATCACCATTATCATCGTCGTCATCATCACCACCACCATCAGCACCATCATCACAGCCACTACCACCATCATCATCATCACCGCCACTACCACCACCTTCATCATCATCACCATCTATACACCACCACCATCATCATCACCATCATCATTCATCATCATCACCACCACATATCATCACACACCACATCACCACATCATCATCACCACCATCATCTCACCACCATCATCATTCACCACCACTACCACCATCATCACTCACCACCACATCACACCACCACATCATCACCACCACACCACCCACACCACCACCACCACCACCATCATCACCACCATCATCATCATCCACATCATCATCACACACGTAAAATCAAATATGTAAATCGTGACAGACGTACACACGTAAAGCAAATGCATATCGTGGGGTCGGGTCTTTCAGTTGGTATTGGTGAGTTAATATGTGTGGGGGGGGGGGTGGATTCGGTGGGGTGGGAGGGGGTGTGTTTAGGTGTGTTGGGGTGAGTGTGTGTGTGGGGGGGTGGGATTGGGTGGGGGTGGGTGTGTTTAGGTGGTGTGTGGTGAGGGTGTGTTGTGGTGTGTGTGGGGGGGGGGGTGGATTAGTGAGGTGGGTGTGTTTTGTGAGTGTGTGGGTGAGGGTGTTGAGGGGGGGGAGGTGGATTGGGTGGGAGGTGGGTGTGTTTAGGTGAGTGTGTGGGTGAGGGTGTGTGTGTGGGGGGGGGGGGGGAGGTGGATTGGGTGGGAGGTGGGTGTGTTTATGTGGGTGTGTGGGTGAGGGTGGTGAGATATGTGTGTGTGTGTGGGGGGGGGTGGATGGTGGGAGGTGGGTGTGTTTAGGTGGAGTGTGGTGGGTGAGGGTGTGTGTGTGTGGGGGGGGGGGTGGATTGGGTGGGAGGGGGTGTGTTTAGGTGGGTGTGTGATTGTGTGTGTGTGGGGGGGGGGTGGGATTGGGTGGGAGGTGGGTGTGTTTATGTGGGTGTGTGGGTGAGGGTGGTGAGTATATGTGTGTGTGTGGGGGGGGGGGTGGATTGGGTGGGGGTGGGAGGTGGGTGTGTTTAGGTGTGTGTGTGTGGGGTGTAGGGTGTGGTGTGTGTGTGTGGGGGTGTTGGGGGGGTGGTGATTGGGTGGGGGTGGGGTGGTGGTAGTGTGGTGTGGGGGGGTGGATTGGTGGTGGGAGGTGGTGTGTTAGGTGTGTGTGGGGGTGGGGTGTGTGGTGCTGGGGTGGGTGGGGTGGGATTGGGTGGGAGGAGGGTGTGTTTAGGTGAGTGTGTGGGTGGGGTGGGTGAATATGTGTGTGTGTGGGGGCGGGTGGGGGTGGTGGTGGATTGGGTGGGGGTGGGGTAGGGTGGAGGAGTGTGTGTGTGTGGGTGGGGGAGAGGGATGGAGGTGATTAGGGGGTGTATGTGTGATAATCTGTCTGTCTGTCTGTATGTGTCTGTCTGTGTTACAAACTCCCACACACGGAGGGCCAAGCCCAGCACCGGACCTCCTCGATGTTGTTGTAGTTGTGGATGCTGCCGTCGCTGCTGTGGCAGTTGCTGCCGTCGTTGAAGTCGTGGGGGCCATAGGGCACCCCGGGGTAGCTCAGCCTGCCCCCGTCCCACTGGCTGCCCCCCTGCCCCACCCCGGAGCCCAGGGCCCCCGTCATGTGATTCATCACCACGTCCGAGTAGATTCTGAGAGAGGAGAGACACAGAGAGAGATAGAGAGAGAGGGAGAGAGAGAGAGAGAGAGAGAGAGAGAGAGAGAGGGGAGAGAGAGAGAGTGAGAGAGAGAGGGAGAGAGAGAGAGAGAGAGAGAGAGAAAATGACAATGACAATGACAAATTCTTTTATTTCGAGGATAATGAATAAGCACACATGTGCTTTTTTCCATCCAGTCCCCGCCCGTTAGGGATACATCTTAATAATAATAACCCAATACTTATACAGTCTCACAATAAAAACAAGGGGAAATAACCCTTTTCAAAACAGCTCTCCCCCCCCAACAACTCCCCCCCCCCCCCCTGAAAGCAAACTAATAAAAGAAACCCTAAAAACATCCCCATCACCCCCCCACCCCCACCTCCACCCCTACCCCCCCAAAAAAAACAACAACCAACCCACAACCAAAACAAACAAACAAACAAAAGAGAAAGAAAACCAAACCAGCAAAAGAAGAAAAAAAGAGAAAAAGAAACAACAACAACAACAAAACCAAGAAGAATAACAACCAAACTTAATAAGTCACAAAGATAACCATCTACACATTATCAAATGGTACATATACTTGTTACACATAACAATAAGATATTGAAATAGGGCACTCGTTAAGACTTAAGTGCAGAGGACAAGTCCAATAAGAGAGAGAGAGAGAGAGAGAGAGAGAGAGAGAGAGAGGAGAGAGAGAGATGAGAGAGAGAGAGAGGAGAGAGAGAGAGAGAGAGAGAGAGAGGAGAGAGAGAGGAGAGAGAGAGAGGAGAGAGAGAGAGAGGGAGAAAGAGAGAGTAGTAGCGCTGGTGAGATTGTACTACATTATGTGTGTATGTTTGTCCGTCGTGTCCGACGATGACCTCTAAAACAGTAACATCACACTATATTATTCTTGTTATACATTATACCAACAATATTATACTAGTAACATTAATCTAGTGATATTATACTGTTTTATACTATTATACATTATACTAGTCGTATTATACTAGTGACATTTTAATGACAGGAGCAGGGATAGTACTAGTAACGTCACACTGTATTATACTATAATACATTATATTAGTAACGTCATACTACGTTATACTATTATACATTATACTAGCAATGTTAAACTAGTAACATTATACTAGTAACATTGTTTATACTAGTAACATTATACTAGTAACATTATTTATACTAGTAACATTGCTTATACTAGTAACATTGTTTATACTAGTAGCATTGTTTATACTAGTAACATTGTTTATACTAGTAACATTATACTAGTAACATTGTTTATACTAGTAACATTGTTTATACTAGTAACATTAAACTAGTAACATTGTACTAGTAACATTATACTGACAAGTGCTGGGACTGTAACGTACGCATTGCATGAAGAATTATCGTGTAGGACTCTTTTCAAGTGTCTCGCCACATAGGCAGCCATACTCCGACTTCAGAGGCTGTGCTAGTAACCAAACGATAACAACAAAAACAACAAGAATTTATTAAGATCGACTCTTTTCAAGTGCCTCGCCACATAGGCAGCCGTGCTCCGATTTCAGAGGCAGTGATGGTTGTAAAATCGATAATTTGTAACAGCACGTAACATCACGATTATTAAGGTAAACAACAGCGACGACAAACAACAACAACAACAACATTAACAAGTCCTTAAGAATGACTCTTTTCAAGTGCCTCGGCACAAAGGCAGCTGTACTCTGAGTTCAGGGAAATCAAATTGATGATTTGTAACAGCACGTAACATTACGACGATTAAGGCCAACAACAGCGACGATGACAATAACGACAACAACAGCAAACAAAAACAAACAACAACGACGACGACAACAATAACAGCAACAGAAACCACCACCACCACCTCCACCAAACAACAACAAAAAAACAACAGCAACGACCACCACCACTTTCACCACCACACCACCATCAACAACAACAACAACAACAACACCACCGCCGCCGCCGCCACCACCACCAAACAACAACAGCAACCACCACCACCACCACAACAACAAACAACAAAAATACCACCACCACCAACAACAACAACAACACCAACACCACCACAACAACAAACAACAACAATACCACCTATACCACCACCACCACAACAACAAACAACAACAATACCACCTATACCACACCCACACCACCACCAACAAAAACAACAATACCACCTATACCACCACCACCACAAAAACCACCACCACCAACAACAACACACCACCACCACACAACAACAAACAACAACACCACCACCTATACCACCACCACCACAACAACAACAATACCACCACCACCACCACAATAATAATAATAATAATAATGTATGGAATTTATATAGCGCTGAATCTTGTAAAGCAGCAAATCAACAACAATACCACCTATTCACCACCACACCATCACACCACACCACACCACAAAAACACCACCACCACCACATCACCATCACACCACCAAAACACACCACCACCACCACCACCACCACAACAACAATACCACCACCACCTCACCACCACCTCACCACACCACCACCAAAACACCACCACCAAAACACCACCACCACCATCATCACCACCACCACAACACCACCACCACACCAACAAACACCACCACCACAACACCACCAACACCACAACACCACCACCACACCACCACCACCACCAGCAATAGTGATGGATAAGGACCAAGTTGATCTCTCACCTGACTCCCACCTTATGACACCTGCTGACCATGTCGCGGAGGGCATCTTCATCGCCGCTGCGGCTGACCAACTTGTAGCTGACCGGCTGATACCTCTCCCACCAGGGCCGGAAGGGATTCTTGACCACCACGTTTTCCGATGGCGGCGAAATCTGGGCGCGGGGCGGAGGACACAGAAACGAAATGAACGGTGACCGTCCAAGTGAGTGTTCCGTTTCCGTTACGACTGAGTATAGTTGGCTTTTTGTTGATTTTGATGATGATAATAATAATAATAATAATAATAATGATAATAATAAATTGAACTTGTATAGCGCTATATCTTGCAAAGACAAATCAAATTTTGCGAGGTGGGTGGGTGGTGGTGGTGGGTTGTGGTGGTGGTGGTGGTGGTGGTGATAGTATGTGTGTGTGTGATTGTCTCTCTCTCTCTCTCTCTGTCTGTCTGTCTGTCTGTCTGTCTGTCTGTCTGTCTCTCTTCCCCTCTCCCTTCCTGCTATGGCCTCTGAGGTGGGTCGGCAGGGCTTTGAGCACTGAGTATTGAGGGAAAACATCTGATCCCATCACTCCTCTTCTGCGATCTCTTCACTGGCTGCCTGTCTCACAAAGACTGGAGTATAAGATCAATACCCTCTGTTTCAAATGTCTCCACAAATCTGCACCCCATTATCTCTGTAACTGTCTTCATCTGTACACTCCATCCCGTTCCCTTCGTTCAGCCGCAGATACTTTGTGCTTTCGAACACCCAGATTCAAACAAACCACTGTTGGCCGTCGCTCTTTCTGTTTCTGGTCCATCCATCTGGAATGACCTCCCTCTTTCACTTCGCCATAAGCCTTCACTTGATACCTTCAAATCCAGCCTCAAAACACACTTCTTTCCTACCTGAGACTTGTCCCTCCATATCTGTCCCTAATTTTCAACAGCATCTTTCACCTCATAAGTGTGTTCGCGATTGTGTGTGTGTGTGTGTTGGTGTGTGTGTGTGTGTGTGTGTGTGTGTGTGTGTGTGTGTGTGTGAGTGTGTGTGTTGTGTGTGTGTGTGTGTGTGTGTGTGTGGTGTCTGCGCGTGCGCTTTGGATTTGAAATCTGTTGTTCATTATGTTTAAGGAGAGTTGCATGCGTGTAAATGATTTGAGTGCAAGCGCTTCGATTTGTTTGTTTTACAAGATTCAGTGCTATATAAATTCCATATATTATTATTGTTTCCTTCCCTAAGAGGGTGACTTTTTTTCTACAGAAGTTTGTCAAGGACATCTCTATTGTTGCAGTAGGTTCTTTTATGTGAACACACCAGCCCCTGTGAAAGTGAATGGAACTGACCTGCGCCAGACAGACAAGTTCACATACCTTGGCAGCAGCATCAAACCAGAGGGCGGCACAAAAGAAGACATCCACAACAGACTGGGCAAGGCCAGGAGTGTGTTTAGAGAGATGAACAATATCTGGAGATCAACTCAGTACAGCACCAACACCAAGCTGAAGCTATACCAGAGCTGTGTTGTATCTACGCTCTGTATGGTTCTGAGTGCTGGAGGATGACGGAAGCGGTTTCTTACCAAATTTTTCGATCCTTCCACAACCGTATGCCTCCGAAGAATTCTCCGGATCTTTTGGCCAGAGAAGATCTCCAATGAAGACCTATTTACGGAAATGTAGGCAAGAGGACATTGGAACCATCATCACCAGACGACGGTGGAAGTGGATTGGGCACATCCTCCGAAGAGACCCACAGTCAATCACAAGAACAGCATTGCACTGGACCCCAGAAGGAAGGAGAAAGAAGGGAAGACCAAAAGCAACGTGGAGGAGGACTGTAGAAAGTGAGATGAAGGCCATGCGGCACTCTTGGGGATCAGTGACTAGGTTAGCCCAGGATAGCCTGGAGTGGAAGCGCTTTGTTGCCGCCCTACACACCGCTGGGTGTAATGGTTGATGATGATGATGATGATGATGATGATGATGAAACACGGGGACGGGATAGCTCAGTGGTCGGAGCACTCGCTTTCCACAAGCTAAGGTTAAGCAGCATTGAGTGTTGTTACCACTTGGATGGGTGACCATTTGAACGCATTGGCTTCAGTGCAGTCCCCCAGCTGTAAATGGGTACCTGTCCTCTTTAGGGTCGGGGAAGGTAAAGCAGCAAAGGAGAGGAGATGGGCGCTGCCCTCAATATGCTGGCCCCTGGAGAAGAGAGGTCTCTGACGCCTCGCTCCCCTACGACCACATAGATTATGGGACATCTTTACCCTTTTACTTTTTAAACACGAGTTGCGCACAGGATTTCTATTAATCATAATAATGATGACATGGAATTTATATAGCTTTTAAAGGTATATTTATAGCCTCATCCAAAATACTAGTACTCAAACAGTTACAAGTTTTAAAAAAACAGAGAACCAAGACCTGAAACAGAAAACTGAAACAGGCTACAACTCATTCGTACATCACCTCTAAACAGACCGCTGATCTACGTACGGGCTGCTGCCTGTCTCTGTTTCAGTCTCAACTAAGTCCTCTGGTTGTGTTCTCTGTTTCTGTCGGGCAGCGAGAGAGAAGGATGGGCGGCCTACCTGCACCCCGCAGTAGCCATAGGGGCCCAGGAAGCGCTCACACTCCTCGGCAACGTCGTCCCAGCGCCAGTTGAAGAGCTGGGTGATGACCGTTCTGCCCGCCGCGCAATGGGGGTCATGGTACGCCGCCTGGCCTGCAAAACAATGGCCGCACCACACCACAAGCCGTGCTGATCTGATTTGATCTGATGCCGCTCGATGATTCTTTCTTTTGTAACAGAGTGGAGATATTTTATCTGCCAACTCTGTACAACTTCTCGGCTACGACAGCACAGTATGCACACGGAAGGATATGGCCTCTGAGAAAGAAGCTGTATAAATTCTATATTTACCGCGAAGTCAAAGTGTATGCAACGACAGCCAGTAGGCTTTAAGTTCTTTCACTATCCTGTCGGCGACGCCACTTTGTAACAGATTGGAGATATTTGATCTGCCATAAGTCTGTACAACTTCTCAGCTACAGCAGCACAGTATGAACTGGGAGGCTGTGGCCTCTAAGAAAGAGGCTGTATAAATTCTACATTTTTTTCGCAAAAGCAAAGTGTATGCAACGGGCAGTTTTCAACCACCACCCAAAGAAACAGAGCGCTGCACAATTTGCAGGTATATCCCAAAAATAGTAACACGTCGCTCTGATCGCATGGGAGGTAATCTACTTACCACACCATCACACTTCCTTTTTTTCTTTCTTTCTTCTTCTATATCGAGGATAATAGAAATAAGCATTCATGTGCTTTCTTCTTTTACTTCACATCCAGCCCCCGTGTGCTTGCGGTTTTCTCAATTTTGTCATCCGTTCCCACTGGAACACAATGGCCTACTCTTTCCAAAAGCGGGAACAGGATTTAACGTGTGCGTGTGTTCGCACGAAGGACCTGATGATGATGATGATGATGATGATGATGATGATGATGATGATGATGATGATGATGATGACTGTGGTGATGATGATGATGGTGGTGATGATGATGATGATGATGACGGTGGTGATGGTGATGATGATGATGATGACGACGGTGGTGATGGTGATGATGATGATGATGGCCATGATCATGATGATGACGATGATAACAGGGACAACGTACAAGGACACCACCATCATAATCATCATCATCATCACACCCACCACCACCATCAAAACACCACATCCCACCCTCCCCACCCAGCTATCACCCCCCCTCCCCCCCCCCACACACACACCCCACCCCCTCCCACCCCCACCTCCTACAACCATCCCCTCTCCCAAAATCTCCACCCCACCAAAAAAATTTTTTTATTTTTATTTTAATCTGGACTGAAGTCTACGAGAACTGGCACCAGAAGCCCCCCCCCACACCAGAGTGTGTGTGTGTGTGTGTGTGTGTATGTGTGTGTGTGTGTGTGTGTGTGTGTGTGTGTGTGTGTGTGTGTCTATGTCTATGTGTGTGTGTGTGTGTCTGTGTGTGTGTATGTGTGTGTGTGTGTGTGTGTGTGTGTGTGTGTGTGTGTGTCTGTGTGTGTGTCTCTGTCTGTGTCTCTGTCTCTGTGTGTGTCTCTGTCTGTGTGTGTGTGCGTGTGTGTGTCTGTGTCTGTCTGTGTGTGTGTGTCTCTGTCTGTCTGTGTGTGTGTCTGTGTGTCTGTCTGTTTGTGTGTCTGTCTGTGTGTGTGTCTGTGTCTCAACCTGTGTGTGTGTGATGGGGACTGACTGGTCAAGGTGTGGCCAGAGATAACGCGCTGGTCAGTGCCGCCCTGGCTGACCTCAGTGACCAGCAGCCTCTGGACACGTCCAGCCCACCTAGAGGTCACTTCAGGGCGACCTTGATTGATTCATTGATTGATTCAAGCACGGTCAGTATTATAATATGGAACAAGATCCAGGATTGTTCGTGTTCCTTTCGCTGTACCGTTGTAACCAAAAGAAACAGTTTTCCTTCAACACTCTAAAAAGACACCCCCTCTCCCTCCCTTCTCCCTCCCCTCTCCCTCCCACCCACTACCAAAAAAAATTTTTTTTAATACCAAAACCAAAAAGAGCAGCAATAACACGCCCCCACCCACCCCCTGAATTATGTATGTATGTGTGTGTGTGTGTGTGTGTGTATGTGTGTGTGTATGTGTGTGTATATGTATGTGTGTGTATGTATGTGTGTGTATGTATGTGTGTGTATGTATGTATGTATGTATGTATGTATGTATGTATGTATGTATGTATGTATGTATGTATGTATGTATGTATGTATCCGTCCATCTTCGCTTTTTTCCTTGTGATATCACAGCCCACCCCACCACACCACTACCACACCACACCACCCCACACCACTACCACACCACACCACACCACACCCTACCACACACACCACACCACTACCACACCACACCCCACCACACTACTACCACACCCACCCCACCACACCATTACCACACCACACCACACACTATCACACCACACCACACCACACCCCACCACACTACTACCACACCCACCACACCACACCACTACCACACCCCACACCCACCACACCATTACCACACCACACCACACCACACCACACCGCACCACACCACACCCCACCACACCCCACCCCACCACACCATTACCACACCACACCACACCACACCACACCGCACCACACCACACCCCACCACACCGCACCACACCACACCCCACCACACCACTACCACACCACTACCCCACCCCACACCACTACCCACACCACACCACACCACTACACACCACAACAACACCACTACCCCACCCCACCCACCACACCACCACACACTACCACACCACACCACACCACACCACTACCCCCACCACTACCACACCACTACCACACACCACACCACTACCACACCACACCACACCCCACCACTACCCCACCCCACACCACACCCCACCACACCACCACCACCCCACCACTACCCCACCCCACCACTACCACACTCACCACACCACACCACACCGCACCACGTACCTTTAGCGACCAGTAACCAAACGAGCACTTCTACCAGCACAAGCATGGTGTCACGACAGACTCAGATAAGCCCTGACAGGGAAACTAATAGCCACACAAAGACCCCCTCTTTATATAATCCACTTTGACTTTAGGGGTGGGGGGGGGGGGAGGGAGGAGGGGGAGGAGCCTAGTGGTTAGAGCATTGCACTCGGGATCTGACGGCCCGGGTTTGAGCCACCACCCAGACACCCGTATGAGATTCCCCCCCAACCCCCATGGAGTTAATATACAGGTTGCACACCGGTATTAAAAAATTCACTCTTTTCCTTCTGTTTTTCTATGTGACTCTTATATTCATACCGCACGTACTAAGGCATCCACAGAAATAAAAACCACTTTTGTGTGTGAAAGACTAGCCTCTGACTCAAAACTCATGTGATTTTGAACAAATTTGGTAGGTTTGAATTTTTTTTAATTTTTCAGCAAACGCTGTACCCTCTCAGTTCTTTGTCGTCTGCTAGCTTCCTTACCGCAATATGCATGCGCGGGGTCAACGCTGTAGGAATACAGGCAAACCTCATTTGATGGTTATTTCCAACTTTCTCGTGACTACCTGGTATTGCTCTATGTCCTCAATCCAAAAAACAAGTGCACAGTCCATTTTTTCATGCTTTAAAAAATCTGTGAAAATCACCAACATTTTTTCCCACTCGCACTCTATAGAAAATACTACGTGACCCCCAAATTAATACCGGTGTGTAGCCTAACATCAGTACCGACTCCACTCCCCCCTGAAAGTTCTTCGAATGAAGCTATAAGCTGAGGATCAGTGTGTGAACGCTTACAGAACGCTTACGGAACGTCTTGCCTACACGTGAAAATTCTGTTCCTCCTTTTGGAAGAGTAGTCCATTGTGTACCGGTAGGAACGGGTGTAAGGTCAAGGTGAAGGTGTCCCATAACCTATGCGGTCGTAGGGGAACAAGGCATCACAGACCTCAACTTCTCCAGAGGCCAGCATATTGAGGGCGGCGCCCATCTCCTCTCCCTCGCTGCTTGACCTTCCCTGACCCTAAAGAGGGCAGGTAGCCATTTACAGCTGGGTGAACTGGGGGACTGTACAGAAGCCAAGGCGCGGCGCAAACGGTCACCCATCCAAGTGGTGACCACGAAAGGGATGACCACATGTTTCTCCAAAGAAAAAGGCGCCTGCACACTGGTGATGTATGTGACCACCATCCCCAAGGTATACATAAGTATACCTCTTTAGGGTCAGGGAAGGTAAAGCAGCGAGGGAGAGGAGATGGGCGCCGCCCTCAATATGCTGGCCCTAGAGAAGTGAGGTCTCTGACGCCTCGCTCCCCTACGACCACATAGGTTATGGGACACCTTGACCTTGACCTTACACCCGTTCCTACCGGTACACAATGGACTACTCTTCACATACAGCTACCTGAATGGTGGCTTAAGCTGTCGCATACGCCAAATGTCACCCTTTGGAGAACCTTGGCGCAAAAAACGAAGACAACCAACCCCCCCCCCCCCCCCCCCACACACACACACGGGGGGACGGGATGGGAAGCCTGGTGGTTAAGTGATGTATCGTGATCTGCTGACCCAGGTTCGATTCTCGTTCGAGAGGATTTTTTCCCTCTGGAGTTAACATCAGTGCTGACTCCACTCTCCCCAAAAGTCCTTCGGATGAGACTATAAACCGAGGTCCTGTGTGCGAACGCAGGAAGAACATCTTGCGCACACGTTAAAACCCGTTCGGCTTTTCGGAAGAGTAGGCCATTGTGTGCCGGTGGGAACGTTGACGAAAATGACAAAACTGCATATACACGGGGACTGGGTGAAAAAAAGCACATGAGTACTTATTCCATTATCCTCGAAATAAAAGATTAAACACACACACACACACGCACGCACACACACACACACACACACACACGCACACAGATTGTGGGCGACATTGGCACGAAAATGAACTCAACTATCTAAAGGGAAGTAACTTCTACATTGACAGCACTTCTAGAGCACTTCCACCCCCCACCCCCACACAACTGTATTCTTTTATGTAAGAATTTCATAAGTGCATGAGCACCTACAAAACTATTTTTACATTGTGTATTGTATTGCATTGTATTTGGGACGGGATAGCTCAGAGGTCAGCGCACTCGCTTTCCCCCAGCCAAGGTTAAGCAGCGTCGAGCGTGGTTACCACTTGGATGGGTGACCGTAGTACAGTCACCCAGTTCACCCGCTAAATGGAGAGAGAGAAAGACAGACAGAGAGACAGAGAGAGAGAGAGAGGGCGAGCGAGAAAATTGTATTTATTCTTTTATTTCGAGGATGATGGAATAAGCACTCAACTGCTTTTTTTTTTTACATCTAGTCCCCGTGTGTATGCAGCTTCGTCAATTTTTATCATCCGTTCCCACCGGCACACAATGGCCTACTCTTCCGAAAAGCGGAACGGGTTTTAACGTGTACGCAAGATGTTCTGCACACGGGACCTCGGTTTATAGTCTCCTTCCAAGGACTTCTAGGGAGAGTGGAGTCGGCACTGATGTTCACTCCTGAGGAAAATCTCACCTTGAGAGACAGATGGGGCGAGAGAGAGAGAAGAGAGAGAGAGAGAGAGAGAGAGAGAGAGAGAGAGAGAGAGAGAGAGAGAGAGAGAGAGAGATGACAATGACAATGACAAATTCTTTTATTTCGAGGATAATGAATAAGCACTCATGTGGTTTTTTTACATCAGTCCCCGCCCGTAGGGATACATCTTAATAATAATCCAATACTTATACTCTCACACAGTAGAAACAAAGGGAAGGATCTTTTTCAAAACAAAACAACACACACCCCCCCCCCCCCCAAAACAACAACAAAAAAGAAACAAATAAGAGGGAGAGAAGAGAGGGGGGAGAGAGAGAGGGAGAGAGAAGAGAGAGAGAGGGAGAGAGAGAGGGGGAGAGAGAGAGAGAGAGAGCAGGCATGTACGAACACCATGAAGTGTACTCACAATGCTAAACCTACCCAATGTATCGTTGTTTATCAGCAGCATTTAGTAGCGCTAAGGGTTAATTAAGTGTGCCAACTGGTTGTGCAGTTTTTAGACAAGCGCATAAACTGGCAGACCAACACTGCTTCGTTTTGAGACTTCAACTTAAAAGTGTGCAGGATTATTTCAGTGAGTTGTTTTGTTTTTTTAAATTTTAGTTTTCGGTCTAAACCAGTCTCTTTACCAAGAATCTGGTGATTTTTCTTCGAAACGTCAGAGGTGAGTTTGTGACTTGATTGACAAATGGTTTCCTTTTCTTCTTCTTCGCAATTCTTCTTCTTCGCAATTCTTCTTCTTCGCAATTCTTCTTCGCAATTCTTCTTCTTCGCAATTCTTCTTCTTCTTCGCAATTCTTCTTCGCAAGTCTTCTTCTTCGCAAGTCTTCTTCTTCGCAATGTCTTCTTCTTCGCAAGTTTCTTCTTCTTCGCAATTTCTTCTTCTTCGCAATTCTTCTTTTCGCAAGTCTTCTTCTTCTTCGCAATTCTTCTTCGCAATTCTTCTTTTTCGCAAGTCTTTCTTCTTCGCAATTCTTCTTCTTTCTCGCAATTTTCTTCTTCTTCGCAATCTTCTTCTTCGCAATTCTTCTTCTTCGCAAGTCTTCTTCTTCGCAATTCTTCTTCTTCTTCGCAATTCTTCCTTCTCTTCTTCTTCGCAATTCTTTCTTCTTCGCAATTCTTCTTCTTCTTCGCAATTCTTCTTCTTTCGCAAATCTGCTATTACTTCTACTACTACTACTAACTACTACTACTACTACTACTACTACTACTACTACTACCCCTTCTTCTTCTTTCATGTCCAGGATTAAGACCTGACTATTACACATGTATGCTCAGAGCAAGGAGTGCCTGCGCACTTGCTTGTCCTTGACAACAATCTTCCTCTTAATACAAGCGAAAAAGTAAAACACAACTACACCCCCCCCCTCTCTCTCTCTCTCTCTCTCTCCCTCCTCCTCTCTCTCTCTCTCTCTCTCTCTCTCTTCTCTCTCTCTCAAGAATGAAAATTTGTGGTTACGACATTCACCCGCCTAACAAGTAAACCGTGAGGTTCTGGGTTCAATTCCCAGCCTTGTTCTTTAATAATAATAATAATAATGTATGGAATTTATATAGCGCTGAATCTTGTAAAGCAACAAATCAAAGCGCTCAGATTTCATTTCATACCACTTTAAGTCACGGCAGATTTCTCCGTGAAATTCGGGCTGCTCTCCCCGGGGAGAGCGGGAGAGCGCGTCGCCACAAGCGCTGCGCCACCCTTTTTTTTTTCTTTTTTTTTTTCATGTCTGCAACTGTATTTGTTTCCCTATCAGAGTGGCTTTTTTCTAAGAATATTGCCAGGGACAACTCTCTTGTTGCCGTGGGGCTTTTTTACGTGCGCTAAATAATTACGTGTAACACACGGGACCTCGGTTTATCGTCTCATCCGAAAGACTAGCGCCCAGACCACCACTCATGGTCTAATGGATGGGGGAAAAATTTCCGGTCCAAACGGGGTACGAACCGCCGCACACTTCAGACCCGGACTTTTCGCTTTCTAGACAGGCCCGTTACCTCTAGACCACCGATCCACCACGATCTTTCTTTCCAGTTTGACGCGAAAATCAAACTGAATGTTAAGTCATTCAGAGGAGACCCTAAACCAATCAGATCCAGAGGGACGGGATAGCCTGGTGGTTAGCGTGATGCGCTCGTAATCAGCTGACCCGAGTTCGATTCCCGTTCAAGAGGATTTTTTCCTCTGGAGTAAACATCAGTGCAGACTCCACTCTCCCTCTAAAAGTCTTTCGGATGAGACTATAAACCGAGGTCCGGTGTGCGAACGTACGCAGAACATCTTGCGCACACGTTAAAACCCGTTCCGCTTTTCGGAAGAGTGGGCCACTGTGTTCCGGTAGGAACGGATGACAAAATTAACGAAACTGCAAACACACGGGGACAGGATGTTAAAAAAAAGCACAGTAGTGTTTACTCCATTCTCCTCGAAAAAAAAGAATGGGTAAAAAACAAAACAACCCGAGCGCTTACGGACTTGTGCAGTCAAATGAAAATGGGAAAGAGCAGGGAGGTAACTCCCTAGCAAAAATGGCGGGAGGGTTAGGTTCGGCGGAAAAATGAGCTTCCTACGCCTCCTTCCTTATAAGGTTACATCCCTGTTCAGCCACAGAACAAATCGTTTTTCCCCTAATAAAAAAAAAAATGAGGTCGTCTCCAAAAGCGGAATGCGGTTATCTTAATGGTGAGGCAAAGCCGGTTGCACACACAATCTGAACATAGGTGAACCTAAGAAGTCTGGCAGAAAGGATGGAAATAGAAATGAGGTCATTGTATTAGTTTGGTCACTATTGGCTGTTTAGCCACCCCCCCCCCCCCCCCTTTCCCCTCCATCCCCCCCCCCTTCCCCCCATCATTTTTTGTTTATTCAAATATTACTTTTATTCATTTAGTTATTTTATTCTTTTATTTTGAGGATAATGGAATAAGCATTTATGTGCTTTTTTTTTTTTCGTCCAGTGTGCTTGCAGTTTTTGTCAGTTTTGTCATTCGTTCCCATCGGCACACAATGGCCTACAAATTCCGAAAAGCGGAACGGCTTTTAACGTGTGCGCAAGATGTTCTGCGCGCGTTCACACACGGGACCTCGGTTTATAGTCTCATCCGAAGGACTTTTGGGGAGAGTGGAGTCTGCACTGACGTTAACTCTAGTAGTTTTAGTTGTCAAGGCTTATCAGAACTGCTGGTGTTAAAGACTTTTGAGGATGCCGACATTTCAGGAAAAAAAAATACATCGACAATTTTTGATTTCTTAAACTGAATACGAACTTTGGAGGTTTACTTACAAGTAGCATCAACTTCTAGTCTTCTTCTTGTCGATTTTTATTTCTTTTATCTTCTGTGCGATCCTTTAGGGGCGGGGGGATGGAGGGGGCTGGGTGGGGGGAGGGGCCATAGTGCTTAGTCTTCTCCTGGCTTGTATGTTTGCAGGCTTGTTGGGTTAAACCAAAAAATCGACTAATGTTTCAATGTGAAAGTTTTGAAATACTGTCCACACTGTCACAGCGAAATTTTCCATAAGGTTTCCCCCCAAATTTAGATGCTTTCTTAAAGGGAGAGGGAAACGGCTAGAAGTTTTTCCGTGAATATAAAGTTGAAAGATGTGTTAACAGTTGTAAATACTGGTGAAAAACTACAGCAACAGAAAGTCCCTAAATGCTGATTTGAGGTGGGGAAAATCTCTCTGTGAGTTTTACTGGTAAGAACTGACTGTTTTGTGTTTTAAAAAAACCCACCAAACACCACCACCACCAACTGACGGACGCTATAGCCGAGTGGTTAAGACCCTTTGACTTCAATCCTGGGGGTTCCTGAAGTCATGGGTTCGAATCTAGGCGGCGAAATTAAGGATGGGTATTTCAAGGGAGATTGCAATGTTTTAAAGATAAGATATTTTAAATTTCGTGTTTGCTTTAGAATTCATTTCTCTTCCACGTGGCATTTATTTATTTATTTATTTATTGATTGATTGATTTATTTATTACATGACTGCTGCCTTGGTGTGACTTCAGGGTCTCCGCTTCCAGAAGTCAGTGCCTCTGGTCAGAGAAGGAAGTCATCCTGAGACATCAGTGCAGCCACAAACCCTGGGCACCCCCCTCCACCTCCTGCTGCCTGTTCTTCACACCTCACGGGGCCTGAGTTCACCAGGACTTGTCCCAGAGACCGTACCTCCCTATGCTCCTGTTCCCTGCGCGCTCACCCAGCCAGGCATCCTCCGCGGTCCTCATCTTCTTTCCAGAAGGCGCTGCTGCCTCCAGATGGATGTCAGCAAGCTGGGCTTCTACAGCAAAGAAGGACACATCCTCTTGCGCAGTTCCGTGCGCGGCTTGTCCGAGCTGTGCAACGCCACCAGGTTTTCCGGGGCTTGCAGCCCTGACGATGACGCTGCTGCTGTGGCCGCTCGTGCAGAGCCGGACCCTGCGCTGCAGACCACGGCGACAGGTCCGTTGGAAAGCGGCACGCGCTTCCCCGCTCACCGGGCTGGTGCCGGACAGGACCTGGAGGAGACAGCCACTGGTGTGCGTGAGCCACGCCCCAACACGGAGAGGAGCGGCGTGGAGGACACGGCATCTCAGGAGGTCAGCGACGCCCTCTTCAAGCAGGCGGTGGAGCGACGTTGCTGGGTTTTGGTGCTGACGCTGGTGCAGCTGGGAGTGAGCGTGCACGTCCGAGATGAAGTGTTCGTGCAGGCGGAGGAATGGCGCCTCTTCGCCGACGCTGTGCGCTGCGGGCTGCGCCAAGCCATCCCCACAGCCGCCAAGGCCAGGGTCCGAGAGTTCGCCCTGGAGAAGGCCTTGCTGGCGGGTCGGGAGGACCTCGTGCAGCAGCTGTTGGCGGAGAGGAAGCTGAAGGCGCAGGCGCTGCGGCAGCTGGCCAGAAGAGTGGCGCGAGGTCTGCCCGCGGCTGCCCTCACCCTGCTGACCGGGCTGAGCCTTCCCCGCTTCACCCAGCACGTGTGGGAGCAGGCCACACAGGAGAGGCAGTGGGCGGTGATTACTGGCCACGCGCAGCGCTTGATTCAGGACAGGAATGTGGAGGACCAGCACGTTCTGGCCCTCTGCAAGAAGAGGGCGGGTGTGCACCACACCTTCTGCTCCAGACACGGCCCGCTGCTGGTGCACAGCTCCAGGCGCTGTGTGGTGTACGAGGCTGTGGTCATGCAGGCCATGGGCAGAGTGGTCAGCGAGCTGTTTGCGTTAGGAGACTCCTTCCCCATCACGTCCACACGCCAGAAACGCGACTTTGAAGCCTTGTGCCTGTGTTGCCAGAACCGGGAATTCTTCTTGGACTTTTTCCACGAGTGTCTGAGAAAAGCAGTGGCAAAGGACTACGACCGGTTGTACAGATTCCTGTTGAAACAGCTGCCTTTGGCTCTTGTGGACAGCTCCAAGAAAAGCTCTTGTGAGATCGTGTTGAAGTCTCTGCTGTCTGCGGCAGAGTCGCGGAAAGTGAAGTACGAAGCCTACCGGTGGCTGAACCAGCTGAAGACATTCCCCAAGTACATGTCTGAGCTGGTGGAGGTGGTGTTCGAAAACAAGGACTGGCTGAAGCTCTTGCCGGCGCTGGTGGCCTTCCTCAGCCAGAACACGCTGCTGCTGCCCGACTTTCTGTGGCTGTACCTCAGGGCGCTGCTGACTCGGCGCGCGTCCTTGGCGCGCTACGTGCCCGCGGTGAACACGGTCCTGAAGATGGTGACTGTGGGCACCCAGACCCCGCTGCTGCTGGCCCTGCACAGGCTGGCCATGGCCGAGCAGATCTACGGCCAGCAGACGGCCGCCAGGGTGACGGCGTGGCCAGAGTCAGAGGCCTCCTCCGCCATGGCCAGCGGCTCTGAGGACAGTGAGGGGGGGTCGCACAGCTGGAGCTCGCTCCCGGAGCACGCCTGGAGGGCGGGGCACAAGAGGCTGGTGGCCTTCACGGGGCCCTGGCTGCTGCACTGGTGCCGGGAGCGGAGCTACGCCAACGTGGCCTTCCTCCTGGCCCTGCTCCTGAAGCACGCGGGCTGTGCCGTGGACTGGAAGGCGGTGGCGGCCATGGCAACAGGGGAGGTCAGCGATTACCTGCTCTTGGAAGGGGTGAGTTACGCCGCTTTGGACGGCAGCTGTGGCGCGGCTGCCCGCCTGCTGGGCCGGTGCTCGTGGAGCGGCGCCACGCTGAAGGCCTGTCCGCACACGCTGTACGCGCTCTTCCTCCCCGACCACCGCCACGTGCTGGCCCTGCTGACCGCCGCCTGCAGGTACGCCCGCCTGTCCGGCTGGGCCGTCTTCTGACCTACGCCCAGCTGCGGCACGGCCAGCAGTGGAGGAGGAGCTACCAGCTGCTGGCCAACCTGCCCAGGCTCGACCCCGTCCTGCTGGAGGAGGTCTGCACGGACGCCGTCAGCCGAGGCCACTGGGACACGTTCGCCAGCCTGGCCCGAAGCCACAGCGGCAAGATGGGGGCCTGGGGGCAGAGGTCGGCGCCCACGATGAGCCGCCTGCTGAAGACGGCCCTGCACAGCGGGCAGGTGCAGGGCGTGGCCGCCGCCCTCTCCCTGGTGGACCTCTACACGCTGCCCAACTTCCTCCAGCCCCGGGAGCTGCTGGTGGCCGCCCTGCAGTCCCCGCACCCCGAGAGGATGGCCAGAGCCTGCATCGCCGCGGGGGCCTCCGTGCTGCACCGCAAGATGGAAGGGTGCGGCAACGGCTCGCCGGCCAAGCCCTGCGCCATGACCACGGCGCTGGTGATGGGGAAGCGGTCCCTGGTGTCGCTGCTGCACCGCTCCGGCGCCTGCTCCAACGCCCGGCTCTTCCAGCTGGACAGCGCCCTGGCGGCCAGTAACGGAACGCTGCACAGCACGGCGGTGCCGGCAGACTGCCGGGCCCTCATCCGCGCCGCTGCCTCGTCCCCGCCTCCCTTGGCCAGGCTGGCCGGCTTCGCGCTGTCGGCGCTGCTGGGCCTCCACCCGGGCCGCGCCCGCAGAGTGCAGGGATGCTTCGGGCCCCGGGTCCCCTGCCCGGCCTACGCCAAGCACGAGATGTGCTACGCGCAGTTCTGACCTCGCGTCATGCGCTACGTCCAGTTCTGACCTCGCGTAATGTGCTACCTCCAGTTCTGACCTCGCGTAATGTGCTACCTCCAGTTCTGACCTCGCCTTATGTGCTACGTGCAGTTCTGACCTCGCGTCATGTGCTGCCTCCAGTTCTGACCTCGCGTAATGTGCTACGTGCAGTTCTGACCTCGCGTCATGTGCTACCTCCAGTTCTGACCTCGCGTGATGTGCTACCTCCAGTTCTGACCTCGCGTCATGTGCTACCTCCAGTTCTGACCTCGCGTCATGTGCTGCCTCCAGTTCTGACCTCGCCTCATGTGCTACGTGCAGTTCTGACCTCGCGCTGTGGCTGGTTCGCTGCGGATTGTTCCGTCCTGTTTGAGCAGTGGAATGTGAGACTCCTGAGGTTTCTCCATTCCTACGGACGTATGCGCATACGGCTGTTTGAGGTCAGTGTAGTGAGTCTAACTGCCTTGAGCTGATGCGCATTGTGTTTACTGGGTCATGAGAGACAGGTTTTCCAGTCTACGGTAGTTGGAAGGAGTTTTAGCAAGTGAAACAGTGTTAGACGGCGCTGGATGGTGGTTGGGGTGACATTTTATCACAGAAGCCTGTCGAGAACATGTTGATGGTCTTTTTTTTAACTTCTTCCCCATTCTTTTTTAAAACTTTGGTCTAGTTTTTTTATGTTTGCTCAGTTTTTTTACGATGCATATTTTAAAGAAAAGAATTTGGATTTTAGCTGTGAAATATGTGTTTTTATAGCACACGCGTCTGATGCTGCTGTTTCATGTGGGCTCTGAATGCTAACAAGCAATGTTTTATACCACACCTGGAAATTCTGGGCGAGAAATGTTCTCTTTTCTATCACTCTCTTTTTCTGTCTTTTTCCTCACCTTGCTGTCATCTCGCTTGCTTATTTTCTGCTTTCCAGCCTTTTTTTCCCCGAGCAAATCTTGCAAGTATTTTATTTCCATGCATGATGGCATTTTGCTGGTATTGCTTTGTTCTGGCAAGCAGGCAGAGACAGTGTAAACCCTGGGATCAGCGCAGGATGTCCAGTCTGCCGTGCATTTTTTTGCGTGGATCGTTTGGCGCTTTGAAATGTTCATCTATTTTACACCTTTTTTATTATTGTAACCCGGGGATGATCTCAAACTCGGTGGAACGGCTGGCGTCCTCAGCACGGCCTGGTTTTGTTCTAGAGAATGGAATAGTTTCAGTATTGTGTCGTTTAATTTTTTCCCAGGTTGACAGTGTTGGATACTTGGAAGGCATTAGGAGGTATTGGTTTTAAACTTGAAGTGAATGTTACTGGAGCCACTGAAACTGAATGAGGTGACAGATCTGACATAGCTTTCGTGGTCTGTAGGGCTAGTGGTAAATGAAATGAAATGAAAATGAAAGCAGTGGTTTAAGTACTGTATATCTGGACGCTGCATAGTAACATGAATAACAAAGTAACACAAATACTTTTTCCCCCAACACTGGCATGTCTGTGGTACCCATCTTGCCTGCATTCTTTTCGTCTATCCATTCTCGAGCGATGGGTCCAGTGCTGGTCTTAGCTCAAGCTCGAGGTGTCCTCCCATAACCTATGCAGTCTCTGCGAATCGAGGCGTCACAGACCTCAGCTTCTCCAGAACCCTGTGTCGTGAGGACGACGCCCATCTCCTCTCCCTCGCTGCTTTACCTTCCTTGACCCTAAAGAGGGCAGGTACCCATTTACAGCTGGGTGAACTGTACCGAAGCCAAGGCGCGAAAACGGTCACCAATCCACGTGGTAACCACACTCAATGCTGTTTAACCTTAGTTTGGAGAGAGCAAGTGCTCTGACCACTGAGCTATCACAGGGATCAGTGAATAAGGCAAGGTGTTATCTGCGGTCTGTATTAATTTTGTGCAGGTGAAAGAACCTGAGGGGTTGCCTGATAGCCTGGGGGTGGGCATAACGTGTAGGTCCCTGAAGCATGGCGGAAGTCTCTGCTGGGGTATGGTCACGGGGACTTTTCCCATGGGACTTTTCCAAAGGTACAGACGCCGCCTGATCCCTGCTTTGTTCCAGAAGACGGGTCAGGAGAAAAGACCGTTCGTTTCCAGCCATTTTCCAAGCCAAATTAACACAGCACCTGCTAGGTATCGCACTATTTGCAAGAAATGATTGATTAGTCTGAAGAGCAGTAAACTTCATTGGTTGTATCCTATCGTATCGTTCGTGTCGCATTGCTCAAATTACTTGACCAGCACTGCAGGTGCCCGTATGTCTCGGGCCTGGTTGACGCTTAGATATAATTATAATGATAGGAAGCATAGAGAACAGCCCTATCGTACTCAATGAACAGACAATGATAATAACGTTTGGTGATTTCAGTGTGAAAATGTATAACAAGAAAATGAAATCATGTTTGACAAAAAGAACTGTCCAGTAATCTCAAAGCACTTCTGTGGCATCCTCACTACGTAATTGTCATCCCCACTGTTCATCATGCAACGAAGAAACATTGCCTCTGACTCCGGAGACTCTGGTCTCGTGGTGATCTCTGGTTTGGTTTCCCGTACACTTTTGCGCCCGTGGGGAGTCGGTATGGAGACTTTCGGGGCTGGAGATTGACCGGAGAAGATCGTTGGAGGGACGTCGCGGAGGTCACCACCCCGGGTGGATGCCTCACTCAGTCTGACTCCGCGACTGAGTTTTTACTGTCGTTAGTAGGTGGCGTCCTGCGTATGTCGGCTCAGAACAGGCACCACTGAACACCACCAAAGTGACCCAGCAGCAGTGCAGGGCCCCTCTGGCTGGTGGCCCCGTGGCGGCCTGAGATTGAGAGTTCTCCGTGCGTACTTTTGACGCTGAGGATTCAGTGTAACGATTCTAGGTATGGTTGGGGCGGGGAGGTTGGAACGAGCGGCGTGGGAAAAGCGGCATCAAATGTATGACATGAGAAAACGTATAAGAATGTACAACAATGAAACAAAAAGTGTAACAATGTATAGCCCTAAAAGTGTATGACAATGTATACTAGAAGAAAAAGCGGCATTAGATAGTAAAGAAAACTGATAATGAGAAGCAATAAAATGTGAAAATGCATGAAAGCGTAACAATGTGACATTAACGAATTATGACGAATCCCCAAAATCAGTATGAGAATATATGGTAATAGCTATATTTGACAATGATAATAACGTTTGGTAATTTCAGTGTGAAAATGCATAACAAGAAAATGGAATAATGTTTGACAAAAAGAAACGTGTGACGAGAATGACACCAAAAACATGCGACAATGTATGGAAATCAAATTTGTGACAACATATTATGAAAGGAAATTTTGAAAAAAGATTTTTTTTATAAACAAGAACACTTTTAAGATATGAAGTTTACAATCAATGAGGTGTTATTTTATTCTGCATTGCAATTTTTTCCAAGATGTTTCTATAGGTATGTAAATAGTTATTATGGCGTTGGTTATTGAACTGATTTTGTAATAACACTTATTATGAAGCCTTTGTGTTTCGTCTTTTTTCAATGTCAGTTGTTCTTCTGTAAAATGGTTCAGGTCCAGTCTCTCTTTCAGTACACCAAATACATAGATACAGACATAATAGAAGTGTGTGTGTGTATGCGTGCGCGCGCGCGCGCGCGTGTGTGTGTGTTGTGTGTGTGTGCTGTGTGTGTGTGGTGTGCCTGTGTGTGTGTGTGTGCCTGTGTACCTGTGTGTGTGTGTGTATTTTATTCTATTCTATTATTTCGAGGATAATGGATAAAGCACCCATGTGCTTTTTTCATATCCAGTCCCCGTGTGTATGCAGTTTTGTTAAATTTGTCATCCGTTCCACTGGCACACAATGGCCTACTCTTTCGAAAAGCGGAACAGGTTTTAAACTGTGTACAAGATGTTCTGCATGCGTTCGCAAGCAGGATCTCGGTTTATGGTCTCATCCAAAGGACTTTTTTTTTGGGGGGGGGGGGGGGGGGGGGCAGTGGATGTTAACTCCAGAGGAAAAATACCCTTGAACGATATTCGAACCAGGGTCAGCAGATCACGAGAGCAAGATCATGTATGTATGTATGTATGTATGTATGTATGTAGGATGGATGGATGGATGGATGTGCGTGCGTGCGTGCGCGCACGTGTGTATTTGTGTTCCTGCGTGTGTGCACGCGTGAGCACCGACGCGTGCAGCATACATGAATGCACACAATCATGGGAATGAGTGAGAAAAGGTTCTAGATCATCGTCATCATCATCAGCCATCCACCCAAAACCCAAGATTCAAACAACAAAACGGTCAGCGTAACTCACTGAAAATCTGTCGCATCCAAGTCTTTTTATTTTCCTTCACAAACTGGGGCACAACACTCTCATGAAGGAAAATACAAAAGAAAGCCACCAACAAAATCGGTTCCAGCAGTGAGCAACGCTTGGTCGGATTCGTCGAGGGGAGATTGGGATTTTTTTAAAATCCCACATTTTGATATTTCTCATTAAATTTTGATTGGTAGACTTCGTGTTAACAAAATCAGCTCTATGGTCACTGGAAGCAGCGCATGGATGAGGGAGAGGGGGAGAAAGGGAGAGGGGGAGGGGGGGAGAAAGGGAGAGAGAGAGAACTCGAATGTTTTAGTGAGCGTATTTGGATAAGCCAGTGGCTTCTTTACACCAAGCCTTCATCAACAGAGGGGAGAGAAAAAAGCAATAAGCAAAGGAAAATAAAGAAATCAAATAATGGCTAGTATCAATACTGAAATGAACAGATAAATGCATAAATAATAAAGAGTTCAACCAAATCTTTTCCACAACTTGACAAGCGCGTGTCTTTTGCAATCGTTCTAAAAGGCACATCTACGTTTCTGACGAGAGAGAGAGAGAGAGAGAGGGGAGAGAGAGAGAGAGAGAGAGAGAGAGAGAGAGAGAGAGAGAGAGAGAGAGAGAGAGAGAGAGAGAGAGAGAGAGAGAGAGAGAGAGAGAGAGAGAGAGAGAGAGAGAGAGAGAGAGAGGAGAAAAAGAAACGAGACAGGGAGACACAAACAGAGAAAGAGAGACAGAGACAGATGGTCACGGCTGCAGAGATTGAGGAGGGAGGGAGGGAGGGAGGGAAGAGGAGGCAGAGGGAAGGAAGGAAGGAAGGAAGGAAAGACATAAGGAATGAACCAACGACTTAAACGGGCGCCCCTCGTTCCATTGAATCATATCCCAGGACGCAGCAGTTGAGGACCATGCCCACACACTGCGACTTGCCTTCGTAGCCGATGTCTTCTTTCGTGCATACCTGCCAACACACACACACACATTTTCCTGTCTGATATCACTATTTAGTGGAAGGATGTTAAACTGAAGAACTACTACACACACACACACCACACACACCACACCACACCACACCACACCACACCACACCACACCACACACACACACACACACACACACACACACACACACAAAAGTGGTAAGAACGGTCGTAGCAGAGTAAGGCGTCAGAGACCTCAACTTCTCTAGGGGCCAGCATATTGAGGGCGGTGGCGCCCATCTCCTCTCCCTCGCTGCTTTACCTTCCCTGTCCCTAAAGAGGGCTGGTACCCATTTACAGCTGGGTGAACTGGGGAACTGTACTGAAGCCAAGGCGCGAAAACGGTCACCCATCCAAGTGGTAACCACGCTCAATGCTGCTTAACCTTGGCTGGAGGAAAGCGAGTGCTCTGACCACTGAGCTATCCCGACCCCATAAAATGTCATAGCCATAAAAAATTTTAAAAAACCAAGCGTAATTACGACTTATGGGCGAGGACGCGAGCATACGCATGAAACACTCTCTCTCTCGCGCGCGCATACACACACAGAGGCACAACTGATATTCACACTCGGACGCATGGACATCCCTACGTACGTGTTCACGTTTGGTTTTATTTATTTTTTGTTGGTTGGTATGTATGTGTGTATGTATGTATGTATGTTTGTATGTATGTTTGTTTGTATGTTTGTGTGCCGTCAGCGCCTGGGCTTTATCACAGTTCTTGATTAAACCATTGACGCTGGGGGCAACAGCAAAGTGAGAGGCTGTATGACCAGTGGCTTTCTTTCCCACTCATGGAATTCCACTTTACAGCTTAGTCTTTAGAGATCGACTATGACTCTCTGACTAGGAGGCTTGACTCGCTCAGTCCTTATGTGTTGCAGCCCTGGGGGCTGGTTGGCCTTTGGAGAGCATCTCCAACGCTGACTGTCCTTATGCCCACTTGGCCGAGAGAGTGGGGATGTGCTGTGGGCAAGGCATCTCCACTATAATCAAATTTCTGCCCAGTTTCCAAAACAGCAGCTGCCTCCTCTGCTGTTTTGGAGGTCATCGTCGGACACGACGGACAAACATATGTATGTTTGTATGCATGTATGTATGCATGCATGTGTGTGTATGTATGTATGTATTTATGTATGAATGCATGTGTGTATGAATGCATGTGTGTACGTGTGCATGTATGTATGTGTGCATGTATGTATGTATGCATGCGTATATGTATGCATGCATGTATGTATGTATGTATGTATGTATGCAAGTATGTATATATGTATGCATGTATGTATGTATGCATGCGTGTATGTGTGCATGTATGTAGGTAATTATGTATGTAATTATTCATGCAATATCTATATATGTATGAATGCATGCTTGTACGTTCGCATGTATATATGTATATGTACATATATATATATATATATATATATATGTGTGTGTGTGTGTGTGTGTGTGTATGTATTATGTATATATAGATGTATGTATGTATTATGTATATATAGATGTATGTATGTATTATGTATATATAGATGTGTGTATGTGTGTGTGTGTGTGTATGTATTATGTATATATAGATGTGTGTATCCTTTAGCTTGCAAATGCACCCGAGTTATTTCCTCAAAACACTTACGTCCCCCCCCCCCTCCCTTCCAAAAGAGAACAGCACCACAGAACTCCTCCCCAAAAGAAAAACAACAACAACAAACCCATCAACACAAGGCAACACGACACAACAACACAACTCTAACAACTCCAAACAACACAACACAAACAACACAAAACAAGACAACTCCTATAACATAAAACTCCAACAAAACAAGACAAGGCAACTGCAACAACAAAACAAGACAACTCAAGCAACAAAACACAACAGTAACACAAAACAACACAACCCCAACAGCAACACAAGACAACAACAACAACAGCAACACAAAACAATTCCAACAACAAGACAACACAACAGCAACACAAAACAAAGCAACTCCAACGACACAACTCCAACACATCACATCCCCAACAACACAAAACTCCAACACAAAACAACTCCAACACAAAACAACACAACACACCAACACAAAACAACACAACAACACAAAACAACTCCCAACACAACTCCGACATCAACACAAGACAACACACCTCCAACAACACAAAACAACTCCGACAACAAAACAACACAGCACACCTCCAACAACACAAAACTCCAACAACAACACAAAACAACAACACAAACAACTCCAACAACAACACAAAACAACTCCAACAACAACACAAAACAACTCCAACAACAACACAAAACAACTCCAACAACAACACAAAACAACTCCAACAACAACACAAAACAACTCCAACAACAACACAAAACAACTCCAACAACAACACAAACAACTCCAACAACAACACAAACAACTCCAACAACAACACAAAACAACTCCAACAACAACACAAAACAACTCCAACAAACACAAACACAACAACAAACACTCCAACAACAACACAAACAACTCCCAAACAACACAACTCCAACACCAAACAACACAACTCCAACAACAACACAAACAACTCCAACAACAACACAAAACAACTCCAACAACAACACAAAACAACTCAACACAACAACCACAAAACAACTCCAACAACAACACAAACAACTCCACACAACAACACTCAACACAACACAAACTCCAACAACAACACAAAACAACTCCAACAACAACAACAACAACTCCAACAACAACAAAACAACACCTCCAACAACAACAAAACACTCAACAACACAACACCACCACCAAAACACAACACACAAACCAACACCAACCACACCACAGCAGCAGACAAGCAAGCCCAAGCCAAGCCAAGCCAAGCCTAGCCAAGCCAAGCCAAGCCAAGCCAAGCCAAGCCAAGCCAAGCCGAGCCAAGCCGAGCCAAGCCAAGCCAAGCCAAGCCAAGCCAAGCCAAGCCAAGCCAAGCCAAGCCAAGCCAACAAGACGAGCCAAGCCAAACTCACGATCACGCCTCGTCCAGCCAGCTCGGACATGTCCCGAAACTCGCCCACAGAGTCCAGACGCAGGGTCTGCAGCGTGTCCATCCCCAGGGAGAAAGAGGTGATCAGCCCGTCTCCTTGACGCTGCTTGCCCAGGGCCCTCTGTCGGTCAACCGCCAACACACACACACACACACACACACTGTAACGCGCGTCACCAGCGCTCTCTTGTGCACACACACACACACACGCGTGCGTGCGTGCGTGCGTGCGTGTGCGCGCAGACCCGAACAACACACACACACATACATATATATTCGCGTGCGTGTGCGCATACGCACAGGCTGATCCCGCACACGCACTGGCTGTACATACACGCCCACACTTGCGCGCAGATTGAAGCACGCGCGCGCGTGCGTGCGCGCACACACATATACACACAGAGAGACGAGCATACATGCATGCATGCATGCATGCATGCATGCATATAGACATACATACATGCATACACACATACATACAAACACGCGCGCGCACACACACACACATACAATACACTACAGTACAGTAAAATACAAAACGATACAGCACAATACAACACAATACAATACAGGCCATTTGCGCTGGTGTGAAATGAACGACCCAATTTACAGAACTGCATGCCCACGGGGACTAGGTGTAAAAAACAACCAACCCCACGTGACTGCTTATTCTATCATCCTCAAAATAAAAGAATAAATTTTAAAACAACATGAATAAAATCATCTATACAACCAACCACATGACACCACAGTAACAATAATGACCTAAGCCCACATCACAGCCACACACAACACCACACCATACCACCTTTAAAAGAAACACCATAACAAGCAGAGGACGTTGGCTGATGGCACAGTCCCTTCATCGGATAGCTCCGCTGGGACCTTCATACAATCAAACCCTCCCCTACCCCCACCCTACCCCGAATTTATTTTTTTTAAGCAAAACAAAAACAAAAATTACTAAAAAGCAGACGACAACGCGATGCCTTAGAGCAACAACGGTCTATCGACAGAGCAGCCATTTTCGAAAGTTTTGAGATACGCTCATTTGAAAAGTTTGAAAGGTCAGAACAAATCGAGGATTGAACGGAAGTATTCAGCTTTTGGAAAGAGAATGGGTATTGATGCGATCTTAATCATAGCATCTTTATGGTGTAATACATGTAGAAGAAAGCGCATAAATGCATATTTACAACTGGTGGCCTGTTTTTGCCTGGAATTTTCTCATAGTCTGCATGTGAAACTTTGATGTCCACTAATTCTAGTCCTCTCAAAGCGATGCTAGGCTAGGCTAGTGCAGAAAGTGGAATTTCCTGGAAAGGCCAGGATAGCAAAAACACTGGCAGGGAAGGTAGACCACCTTGCTTGCTGAGAAAATACAGGACATGGCACAAAGCTGGACCCTCGTTCCCAGATAAGATCACATTCCAGCCATCAGTTTTCAGCAGGAACAACCACACAACCTCCAGGCCCGCCAGTGTTACATAAACCCTGCCCAGTAGTCCAAGTGTATCCACTCCTAGGCAAGAAGGGTTTGCACAGCTGGATGTCCAGTGTTACATAGCCCTGTCCCAGATAGTTGGCATTAAAGGCTTTAGAGGAAAATGGGATGTTGTGCAGTAGTCCAGTGTACCCTGTGAAATTTGCTAGGGTAATTTTGTGCAACAAAGGTTTTCTTTAGAAATTAATCACACTTTTATTTCATACTCTTGCCATCTGAAAGTTTACGGTAAATTCTACCAAACATGACAAAAAAATCGAAAAACGCTCTTTCCCCCCCCCCCCAGATAAACCGTTGTTGCTGCCAGGCATCCAAGGAGAAGCAGAACGCACCGTTGTGGCGTGACCCGCAAAGCCCACGGGGGAGAAGCCAAAGGACAAAGCTCCTACCGGGCTCAGGCCTAGCCCACCCCCAAATGCACCCGCCGTGTACCCGAAATAGGGATCTCCCAGAGGCAGCGCTCCCGCCCCGTAATTGAATCCCAACCCTCCAATCCCCACTGGCGGCGGCTGCTGCTGCTTCCGCCTGGACAGATTCAGATTCAGAATATCTTACTGCCGTTTAAGTCACGTAGACTTCTGTGACACAACAACACCATCGATTATAATGATTATCTATTTGGGCTAAAAGTGATGTACACTAAAAAAAAACCATGTTGCATTCTACTTCTCTTTTTCTCAAAACACTCATACACATATCTGATGATATCTGCTTGATATAATATATCAACTGTGTTTATGTCGCTTAATTTATGTACACAATTTTTGCGTTCTTTGTCTTTCGTTTTGATTTTAACTAACAAATTATTTCTGAGTTCATCATATAAAATACATTCATCGAGTAAATGAAATTCATCTTCTATTTTGTTACAGTATCTACATTTTCTGTCCTCTCTGGATATATTTTGGTGTCTCCCTTTCTCTATCATTAAATTGTGAGAGCTTGTGCGAAATTTACAATACGTCTTCTTATGGGTTTTGTTTTCATAGTTTATTAAGTATGGTTCCGGTCTGTATTCTTTGGTAGCAACGTCATAAAATGTTAGTTTTGCAAACTCTTTATTCTGGTAGATCCAAAATGTTTTATACATGTCCTCAAGCTTTCTTCTAACAGCATAACTCAACCGATGAACATTAAGAGTACTTTGGTTCTTCCAGACATGTTTGAATCCAATTGTGTACAAACTATTTTTCACTGTGTTGATCCATTTATCATATGTATTCGTCTGATACATATAGTCATATACTATTCTGATATAAGAGTCTGGTTTTGATTCTGTCAAATGAATCCAAAAGGCTATTATCTGGCATATGATTTTAAGGGTCAGTGGAAATCTTCCTAATTCACCCAACTCTACTCTAGAGGACTAAAGGGACAAGAGAACGACACAGAGCAGTTTAGAGCAGTGTAGTGTAGAGTAGAGCAGTGTAGAGCAGTGTAGAGCAGTGTGGAGCAGAGTAGAGCAGAGTAGAGCAGTGTAGAGTAGTGTAGAGCAGTGTAGTGTAGAGTAGAGCAGTGTGGAGTAGAGGAGAGTAGAGTAGTGTATAGTGCAGTAGTGTAGTGTAGAGTAGAGTGTAGTAGAGTAGAGTAGAGTAGATTGTAGTAGAGTAGAGTAGAGTAGTGTAGAGTAAAGCAGAGTAGAGTAGAGTAGAGTAGTGTAGTGTAGTGTAGTGTAGTGTAGTGTAGTGTAGTGTAGTGTAGTGTAGTGTAGTGTAGTGTAGTGTAGTGTAGAGTAGAGTAGAGTAGAATAGAGTAGAGTTTGGCTTTTTGGGTGGGTTTTTTTTAGAGTAGTGTAGTGTAGAGTAGTTTAGTGTAGTGTAGAGTGCATTGCAGTGCAGTGCAGTGCAGTAGAGTAGAGTAGATAGAGTAGGATAGGGTAGGATAGGGTAGGGTAGGGTAGGGTAGGGTGGATGGAGTGGAGTGGAGTGGAGTGGAGTACAGTAGAACAAGATAGAGTAGAGTAGAATTGATAGAACAGAGTAGAATAGAACAGAACAGAGTAGAACAGGACAGAACAGAGTTGAATAGGACAGAACGAAACTGAATGGAATTGAGCAGAATAGAACAAGATAGAATAGGACAGAATAGAACAGAATAGATTAGAATAGAATAGATTTAGAAAAAGAATAGGATAAAACAGAAGAGAATAGAATGGAATAGGATAAGATAGAATGGAATAGGATAAGATAGAATGAAACTAAACAGAATAGAATTGAATAGAACAGAACAGAGCATAATAGGATTCAGAATGGAATACAATGAAACAGAATATAAATGGAATAGGAAAAGATAGAATGAAACTGAACAGATTAGAATAGAAAAGACTAGAACAGAAAAGAACAGAGTAGAAAAGAATACAATTTTTAAAAAAAAGAAATAGAATGAAACAAAATAGAATAGAATGGAACAGGATAAAACAGAATAAAACTAAACTGAACAGAGCAGAACAGAATATAAGAGAAATGAAAGAAAGTATAGAAAAAAAAGCACACACACACACACCACACACCAAAAAAAATAAGAAGAAAAGAGCAATAATAAATTCCCGAAGTCGAAATGCGCCTGCCTGAACGAGGGGCAAATATTAGCAGGCCTAGAATCTCACCATCCTTCAAACTCACAGCTCTTGCCGAAAAACAGGACACTTTTTTTTCTCCAAAAGGTAAAACTAAAAATACCCAAAAAAATTAATGATAAATCAACAACAAACAACAACAAAAAGAATGGGGAAAAATAAAACCTGAAAATTTCAAAGAGTTCTGAAACGCCTATCAATTCTCCCCCCACCCCCCCCACCCCCCCTCCCCCCCACACACCCCACTCCCCCACCCGTCATTTCCTCCCCCCCCCCTCTCTCTCTCTCTCTCTCTCCTCACACACACTCACGCGTGTACACACACACACACACACACACACACACACACACACACACACACACACACACACACACACACTCTCATCGGAAAAGTAGCGCGTACTCACACACACACACACACGCACGCACGCACGCACCCATCGGAAAAGTAGGTCGCTGTGTGCCGGAGAGAACAGATAACAACATTTGCATAAATGCATGACTACGGGGACTGGCTGTAAAAAAAAAAGTCCCACACAAAGAGTGCCAATTCTATTACCCCCTGGAGTTAACATCAGTGCCGACTCCACTCTTCCCAAAAAGTCCTTCGGATGAGACTATAAACCGAGGTCCCGTGCGCCGAACGCACGCCGAACATCTTGCGCACCCGTTCCGCTTTTGGGAAGAGTAGGCCATTGTGTGCCGGTGGGACGGATGACAAAAACAAACAAAACTGCAAACACACGTGGAGGAGGAGGGGGGGGGGGGGGTAGACTGGATGAGAGAAAAAAAAAAAAACCAACAACTCACGAATGCTTATTCCATTATCCTCGAAATAAAAAACTTAAAAAAATAATAGATATGGGTTTAGGGAAAGGGAGGAAGTGGGGGGGGGGAGGGGGGGGGGGGGAAAAAGGAGACGGCAGGCCACTCACCCAGGGGAGACCCCCACCCCAAAGTTATCCTCAGTGCAGCTGTCGGTGACAAAGCCCTTCTCGGTGACAATGATGCTGACGGGCTCTGTGGTGCGGGTGTGGGTGATGACCTCGATAGTGGCGTTCAATCCCATCTCCTGACCTTTGCCCAACAGCTTCTGGCCCTGGTGCACACGCAGGCAGACACGTCAGCCGTGCATGCGCGCACACGTACGCACGCACGCACACGTACGCGAGTTTGGTCCAGCCAGAGAAACGTTCTCCACACACACACACACAATCACTCTCTCGCTCACACACGTACACACAGAGGAACGTATATACACACACATACACACGTAGGCACTTACACACACACACACACACCACACGCGCGCGCGCGCGCGCGCACACACACACACACACATACACACACACGCGCGCGCGCACACACAACACACACACACACACAAAGAGCCAGACGAACAAAGAGACACAGCCAGACAAAGAAGCCGGCACAACCAGACAGAAAAACACAGCCAGCAGACAGACAGACTCAAAAAGACACAGACAAACACACAAGCATACACAGACAACAGAAACAGACACAGAGAAACAGACAGACAGCCCAACGAACACAGTCACACAAGAGGGACAGGGAGAGAAACAGACAGACAGAAAACAGACAAACGGACAGACAGACAGACCCCATGAACAGAAGGGAGGCGAGGACACACGGATTGATAATAACAACAGTAATGTCAAGGTCAAGTACACTTACGTAGCCTCCAAAGGCATCGTTATGGCTGCTCCTCTCTTGGATAGTCACGCCTAACCCGTCCGTGCTGTCGCCATTTTGACAGGTCAGCTTCAAGTTTCTCTCTGCACAGAAATCATCATCACATCATCATCATCATCATCACATCATCATCATCATCATCGTAAAACATCATCATCAACGACAACAACAACAACAACAACGATGGTACTCCGTCGCAGCCACAACACTAGCTACCACCACCACCACCACCACCATCATCATCATCACCACCACCACCATCATCACCATCATCATCATCATTGTCGTGATCATCATAAGCAGCAGCAGCATCGTCATCATTATCATCATCGTTGTCGTCGTCACCATCATTAATAATTATAGTCATCGTCATAACCATCGTCGTCTTTGACGTCGTCGTCGTCGTCATTCATCATCATCGTCGTCATCATCGTCGCCCTTATCATCATCACAGAGTATTTGCACCGAAATTAAGTAGCAGCAACAAGAAAACAGACCTTACCAAAAAAACACCCATCTCGTAAACACATCTCATCGACACAAGCAAACGCACGTGCACGCATACACAAATTGTGATATTGACTACATAGAAACTGAGGACGTTGAACAAAACCTACTCACAGTTGAGGTTCGAAAACATCTAAACATCTACGGTTTTCAAATCATTTGAAAGTATACAAGAATTGGGCAAGTGCGGGGCTGCATTCGTTATACCGGGTTTGAAAGTTTAAAAAAAACCCCTTTTTTGTGTTGAAAGTGGTTTTTCGATATTTACTTCAGAACCATTCGCAATTTCAATGGTACTGAAATATCTTTCAACTACTTCGATTACTATTTACAATTGTGTGTGTGTGTGTTGATTCAAAATCAGTTTTAATTGCTCTCAAGTAATAGGACCCTAAAGTGAGGAATGACCTTCTGTTTTAAATCAAGTTCCTTGTATACCGTCTTGTATCTTAAGGTATAGGGATTCATTTTTGTATGGGTGCCATCTCACTGCGGTTTTTACTGGGATGGGTTGACAGATTCCTCAGCGAAACACGGTGCCTCGTAATGTACAAGCGAAATACTGTTTAATAGTAAAGCCCTATGTTTATCATAATTTCAACTATTTGAATTCTTGCAAGCTCTATGAGCTCAGAATTTTAAAGACTACATTTTGACTGTCTGTGTTGCTCGCCCACGAACTATAGAAATTACACTAGGTCTGAAGGCTTGGAATGTTCCAAAAGTGTTCTCTGCATTTGTTCTGCTGTGGTGGCAGTCCATGAGATACTGCTTGATTGCCCTGCGCTCAGTGCCTCCTATGCAAGCAAAGGAATAGATTTCAGTCAAAACTATGGAAATATCCAAAGTGTTCTGCAGGATTCCCAGTCGCATGTCCTAGTATCAGTTGCAGAAAGTATTTGCCAGTCAGTTAGGGTAAAATTAATCTTTTAGACCTATCAGCATCATTGCAATCTTCATCCTTCTACCCTCTCACTTCATCCATCTTCTTTCTGTACATTCTTAACGTGAATGTACAATGTCTAAGTCACTTTGTAGTGAGTGTGCATTAAACTAATGAGAAGAAAAAGAAGAAGAAGAAAAAGGAGGAGAAGCAGAAGAATACATACACACACACACAACACAACACACACACACACACACACACAACTCACCTCTCACCGCACCTACTCCCTTTTCACCCTCCCCCACCCCACCTTACACACGCACACACACAAACACACACACACACACCACGCACGCACGCACGCACACAGCACACACACACGCACACACACACACGCACACACCACACACACACACACGACACACCACACACACACACACACACACACACACACACACACACACACACACACACACACACACACACACACACACACACACACACACACACTCCAACACACACACACGACACACACAACACACACACACACACACAACACAACGAACACACACAACAACAACAACAACACACAACCACAACCACCACCCACCTTTTTGAGGCATAAACGACCCTGAGTGGGATCCGAACGTGTTGAAGCCGAGGGGAAGGCCGGCGCCGAAGCTGTAATCGTACCCGAAGTTGCCCACGAGGCCGGCAGCCCCGGTGCCGAAGCCTAGGCCAGCGTTGTAGCCGGCCTTGACCCCGACCACTGCCAGAGCCGCTAGGACGATCAGTGAGAGCTGCATCTCTGGTCTCCTGTCCGAGTCAGCACAGGGGTGGGTATTAGGATGGTGTGGTGGTGGTGGTGGTGGTGGTGGTGGTGGTGATGGTGGTGGAAGAGTGGTGTGTGTGTGATGGTGGTGGTGTGGTGGTGGTGATGGTGGTGGTGGTGGTGGTGTGGTGGTGGTAGTGTGGTGGTGGTGTGGTGGTGTGTGTGTGGTGGTGGTGTGGTGGTGGTTGGAAGAGTGGTGTGTGGTGGTGGGTGGTGGTGTGGGTGTGGTTGGAAGAATGGTTGTGGGTGGTGGTGGTGATGGTGGTGGTGGAGGTGGTTGGATAGGTGGTTGTGGTGGTGGTGGTGATGGTAGGTGATGGGTGGTTGGAAGAGTGGTTGTGGTGGTGGTGATGATGACAGGGGTGGTGGTGGTGGTGGGGATAGTGTAGTCAATTAAAACAAGCAGCAAAAATCTGTTCAAGGTCGTAATTTCCAAACTCAAATCATCCACAAAATATTACAACACATGGCACCATATAAACAGCTCTAAAACGACTGATACAGAAGAGAAAATGCAGTCCCATCCAACCCAATGCTGTTTGTAACCCTGCCGACCACACACAGAGGCATACCAGGGCGGGGTCGGCCCGCTATTGCACGGCCCGATATTGCGGGGGCCCGCTATTGCACGGCCCGAAATTGCGGGGGCCCGCTATTGCGCGACAGTGTAGAACGCAGCCTGGGAAAACGACCCCATCTGCCAGCCTCACGTTACGATGGTCAGTAAGGCTGCAATATATTATACTTAGGGACACTCGTTTGTATAACTTTGTGGCTGCTAATCTTCATGTGCAAAGACAATGCTAATTTTTAAAATAGTAAAGTGGAAATAAAGAGGGCACAAGTTTTTTATTGCAAAAATATACTTGTGTGCAATCAAAAACAGTTTCAAAGCATCGAGCTCAAAACCACTACTTATAAATCTAAATCTTTACAGGTGGTCATCATTATGATTCCAACAAATAAACTGGCATAAGAAATGTTGAAATGCTTCTTCGAATCTTGAAAATAAATTCAAAACATAACACGGCATCCTGAAATCATCTTTCGTCTTCTCAACTTCTCAATAAAAAAAATAACTAAAGTAACTTGGAAGAACAAAATTAATACATGAGGAAATGCCAGTCATTTTTCGCATTTTCCGAAAACCTGGACAAAATGAACTTTTCCGCTTCTTCGTTCGCGCAATAGCGGGCCCACCCCACCAGGGCTACCACTTTGTTACTTATTCAAGCTCAGAATGCAGCGTGATAGTCAATGCACGCTTAAGAACCATGTCAATGAAAATTTTGCAGACAAATCCTTTCTCGCATAAAAACAAAAACGTGTGCGGAAAACAGTGGCTCTACGCTACGGCTACACTTTCACCCCCCTCCCCCCAGCACAGCACAGCACAGCTCAGCAGCCCGAATCCATGCACAATAATCTGCAAGGCTGTAAATGCCTCACAACTTAATGAGCACTCAGAAAAGAACCCAACATCTCCACCATCAATTTAGTGGCTGGAATTTCAGGAAAAAGTGGCTGTCATTATATATCATAATTGGTGGAAACTTAAACACGATTAAAAATATCATGACACATCTGTTTGTTATGAACAGAATTTGTCGAGACTGCAAAAATGATGACTGGGCATTGATATTTGGGATATGCAGCACTTCGAACCTGTAAATTTGCTTTATGAAAATAAGATAAAAGTTCGCCTGATGGAAACATTTGCACAGGGCACAGAAATGTTATCGCCGGTTGCGTTTGAAAAATAATTACGTGTGTGCCTTTTCAAAAACAAGAGTATTACAAAACTAAAGCTATCGCTGCCAAGAAAACCGACCTGGGGAGATTGTTAAGTCCTAAAAATGTGTAACTTGTCATCCACTTTACTTGCCCTGTTCTCAACATTTCTGGACACTAAAAATCTGGACGTTTCTTACCTCTGGACTTCTGGAGAAACTGTGAAAGTGCTGTCGTCTGCTCAGACTAAATGGTCTCCCTTTATATGGGGAGGTAACGCTGAGGGTTGTGTCAATCTCACCCGTCAATCATCGGAAAGGTCACGTGACACCGGTCTCGGTCATCGTACACTATTAATGTTTTTCGTGGGGTCGTAAATGTATGAGGTCATTAAAACTAAAACCTTAAACTGACTTTCAAAAATGTACTTTAGTTGTGTTTTTTTGGGGGGGGGGGGGGGGGGGGGGGGGGGGGGGGGTTCGAGCACACAGGAATTAAGGAGCGTTCGGTGTAAATGTATCTACGTTAAGAGGGAGGGGGTGGAGGGGTAGCTGAAATGAGGGGGTGGGTGGGTGGGGGTTGGAGTGGGGTGAAGGATATAAAGGTGTGTGCGTGCGTGCGTGTGTGTGTGTGTGTAGGTGTGTGTGTGTGTGTGTGTGTAGGTGTGTGTGTGTGTGTGTGTGTGTGTAGGTATGTGTGTGTGTGCGTGTGCGTGTGTGTGTGGTGTAGGTGTGTGTGTGTTTTATGTGTAGGTGTGTGTGTGTGTGTGTGTGTAGGTGTGTGTGTGTGTGTGTGTGTAGGTGTGTGTGTGTGTAGGTGTTGTGTGTGTGTGTGTGTGTGTGTGCGTGTGTGTGTATGTGTGTGTGTGTGTGTTTGTGTGTGGGCGTAAATGAAAGAAAGGAAGAAAGTCAGAGACAGGAAAACAGAGAGACAGAGACAGACAGACAGACAGGCAGGGAGAGAAATACCAGGTAGAAAAAGGTTTTTTCCTCTTTGGTGAATAAATGAGTTTTCTTCTTCTGCTTCGCAATTCTTCTTCTTCGCAATTCTTCTTCTTCTTCTTCTTCTTCTTCTTCTTCGCAATTCTTCTTCGCAATTCTTCTTCTTCTTCGCAATTCTTCTTCTTCTTCTTTGCAATTCTTCTTCGCAATTCTTCTTCTTCGCAATTCTTCTTCTTCTTCTTCTTCGCAATTCTTCTTCTTCTTCGCAATTCTTCTTCTTCTTCGCAATTCTTCTTCTTCTTCTTGCAATTCTTCTTCGCAATTCTTCTTCTTCGCAATTCTTCTTCTTTGCAATTCTTCTTCGCAATTCTTCTTCTTCGCAATTCTTATCTTCTTCGCAATTCTTCTTCTTCTTCGCAATTCTTCTTCTTCTTCTTTGCAATTCTTCTTCGCAATTCTTCTTCTTCGCAATTCTTCTTCTTCTTCTTCTTCGCAATTCTTCTTCTTCTTCGCAATTCTTCTTTCTTCGCAATTCTTCTTCTTCTTCGCATTCTTCTTCTTCGCAATTCTTCTTCTTCTTCGCAATTTTTCTTCTTCTTCTTCTTCTTCTTCTTCTTCGAAATTCTTCTTCTTCGCAATTCTTCTTCGCAATTCTTCTTCTTCTTCGCAATCATTCGTCTTCGCAATTCTTGTTCTTTGCAATTCTTCTTCTTCTTTTTGGCAATTCGTCTTCTTCCTCTTAATTCTTCTTCTTCTTTCTGAGACTGAGTCTTCTACTCTAGGTGGTGACCTCCACAACGTCCCTCCAACCACCGTCCCCCATGAACCTCCAACCCCAAAAGGCTTTGACACAAACTCACCCCAGGCACAGAAGGGTATGGGAAAACGGAATCTGAGGTCACCATGAGACCAGAGCAAATGGGGCGACCGAATCACATTATTTTTTTTTCCATCATCGAAGATGACATAATAATGCTGATATGGAAGTGCAAGTGGTTTCAGATCACTTGACATGGACAGGGTTGTAGTGGCTGGAATAACCTGACCATCACTGCAGGTGTCTGTATCTCTCGTGCCTGGTTGACGCTGGGGAGTATCATGATATTAGAGCCTTCATATTTACAGTAAATTCTGTCTTAGATCTTTGTTACTTGCTGTAAAGTCTATCTTAGAAGTTTCTTATTTGCTTTACATTCTATCTTAGAGCTTTATTGCTTGCTGTAAACTCGATCTGAAAACTTAATTACTTGCTGTAAACTATATCTTAGAGCTTCATTACTTGGTTTAAAAGTTATTTTAAAGCCCCCTTTGTTACTTGCTGTAAACTCTACTTTAGAGCTTTATTACTTGCTGTGAACACTATTTTTAAAACCCCTTTGTTAGTTGCTGTAAACTATATCTTAGCGCTTTATTACTTGCTGTAAGCCCTATCTACGAGCTTTATTACTTGCTGTAAATTATGTCTTAGAGCTTTATTACTTGCTGTAAAACTATTTCTTAGAGCTTTCTTGCTTGCTATAAACTCTATATTAAAGCTTTTTCATCTGATCCAAACCCGATCTCAAAGCTATAAACACCCGGTCAGGGAATTCACATAGCTACAAACACCAAGAGATCATCTTTCTCAGAGCCATGGATAAACTTCATCCCAAAGTCTTCTCTCTAACTTTTAACTTCAAGAGATTGGGTGGGACAGTTCAGTGGTCAGAGCCCTCGCTTTCCCCCAGCTAAGGTTAAGCAGCATCAAGTGTGGTTACCACTTGGATGGGTGACCATTTGCCAGCCTTTGCTTAAGTATAGTACCTCAGTTCACCCAGGTGTAAATGGGTACCTGCCTCTTTAGGGTCAGGGAAGGTAAAACAGCAAAGGAGAGGAGATGGGCGCCGCCCTCAATATGCTGGCCCCTAGAAAAGCTGAGGTCTCTGGTGCCTCGCTCCCCTTTGACCACATAGGTTATGGGACACCTTTACTTTTTAAAGTATGACAATCAAATTCTGGACCCAGATTTCTGTTCCAGTCAATGACAGCAATGACGATCTCAAAATAATTTCGATTCGAGATTTTTCAGCATTCAAAAAAAACCAGCCAACAGATCCTCTTTGTTCAGTTCATGAACGTTCACTAGGTGGAATTGTTTTTCAAATGTAGTAAATAAAATCAATCAAAATTATCATTTATGTCTTGATTTACTTATGCAATTTTGAATTTGAAAACAGAGTTTCTTGAAAACAAAACAGCAAAATCTCCACAATTTGATTGAAAGGAGAGAAAAAAACAAGCCCCCACCCCCCCCAACTCTACTTTAAAACTCATTCTGGATTTACATACTTTATCAAATTCTTTCTCAAAATGTTACTCCTGCAAGAAAAAACTGGTCAGCTTTTTCAGATTAAGGTAATGAAAAAAAAGTCTTTTTGTTTACCTGCATTCTCCAATCCTTGACAAATTGCAGACTTCATCACTGACTTCATCTCAGAGCACCTGATGACTGCAGAGTGGAGGAAGCTGGTTGCAAAATCTTCAGTGGTGCCCCCAGGGTCTACAGGACTAGGGGATAGGTGAAGGTGAAGGTAAAACTTCACTTTTCAGCCGAGAGCTTTCTCGACATCTTGATAACTGGGCATTGTCTGGCAATGCTTTGTCCACAAGGTGATCATGATCCTGAATGTCGTCTGTTTCTTTTTCACCCTCTGACAGCCTCGATCCAGACTCTTTCACCGGATGCTGCTAACTTCATCTCAGATCTTTTCACCAGGGTCTTTTTCACCAACTGCTGCTAACTTCATCTCAGATCTTTTCACCAGTTTTTTCACCAACTGCTGCTGCTAACTTCATCTCAGATCTTTTCATCAGTTTTTTCACCAACTGCTGCTAACTTCATCTCAGATCTTTTCACCAGGCTCTTTTTCACCGGATGCTGCTGCTAACTTCATCTCTAGATCTTTTCACCAGTCTTTTTTACCAGTTGCTGCTAACTTCATGTCAGATCTTTTCACCAGAGTATTTTCACGGGATGATGAAGACATCCCAGGAGATGGGTGTTGTTTTTCGTAACCCTCTCCCGCCAGTTGAAAACTTCGTTGAAAGGTATTGTCATCAGACAGGTGCCAACCTCACTCCCACAGAGTCTTCTCAACTATTAACGATGGCGGATTGTTCGCCAAAAGTAAGTTTGTAATCAAACTTTTCTTATCTATCCTATATCCTTGCCCGTTGTTTTGTGTCAAACTCTCAAATGGTCTCTAACAGTGGGGTTTCGGAAGTGGTGATGTTGCGCGTTTGGTTTGGTTGGGAAGAATGTGCAAGTTCAGTGTATCACGAGTGCTAAAATACTGAACAGCTGCACACCCCACAGGACAATAATTATGTTCTCTGGATACAGCAAGCAAACTATAAAACCGCTGCACTTTGCAACTTTAAAAATCAAAACAACGACCCCCCCCCCCCCCCCCCCTCTCTCTGCACCCCCTCCTCACCATTCCTCCTCATCTCTCCTTAGAGTGGAAAGAAAGGAAAGAAGGGGAAAAAAAGTAAGGAAGAAAGGAAGAAAAAAAATAAAAAGGGAAAAAATAAATAGACAAAATATCCCGCCCTATAACTGTTCTCTCTCTCTCTCTCTCTCTCTCTCTCACCAGAAACTCGAATTTTAATTGTCAAAGGCCAACAGCCCCATACAATAGGGGTGGACATAAGAGGAATAGGAAAGGATGTAAATGAGTACAAATCACGAAGAGTTGAGTTAAAGCAGGAGAGAGAGAGAGAGAGAGAGAGAGAGGACTTTGCAAGCAGAAGAGTGTGTGTGTGTGCGTGCGTGCGTGCGTGCGTGTGAGTGTGTGTGTTGTGTGTGTCTGTGTGTATGTGTGTGTGTGTGTGTGTGTGTGGTATGTGTGTGTAATTTTACGTCTGTTCACTTAAAG
>CM054150.1:2611699-2621699 GCA_028751875.1 Rapana venosa | reverse complement strand
CAGATTAGAAAAGACAGACACATAACGAAAAAGGAAGAAGACAGGTTAAAAAAAAAAAACCACCAAAAAAACCTCACCACCCCTCCCCCTCACCACACTCCAAAAAATCTCTTACACGAAAATGACAGCATCTTTAAGAAGAAGAAAAAATTGTAAAAGCAAAAAAAAAAAAAATCAACACTCAAACCCACCAACAGAAAGAAACAAGCCTCCAACCACACTGGAACATAAAGATTAAAAATAGACCCAGAAAGGGGCTGGACCATCACGCCACAACCAAACCCTGCAATGAGCAACTATTTGAAAAAATATAAACCAAAAAAAAAAACCCACACGCAACACAAACTTCAGTCTAGAAAACAGAGGGTGGGTCGATGATGAAGTCCCTCCCCTCTCGCCCGAGCGAAGTCGTGGACCAGCCCGGAAACACAAAAAGCAGACGATATAAAAAGCCGCTGCGCCAACTGTCACGGATAGCGACACCTCTGAAGCTCAAGCCGTACCTAACGCGACGTTTGGAGATGGCATCACTACCCTGCTGACCCTCCTCCTCCCTCTCCTCGCCCTTCTCCACGCTGCTCGTGGCATCGGCAACTTTGGCCTGCCGTTTGGTGCCGCCAACGCTTTCGGGGGCAACCTGTACAACAATGGATTTCCCGACAGGTTTGCCGGTGCCAATTCTCTGACGGCAGGCCTTAACAACTTTGGACGTCAAGGAAGACGTAAGTTTTTGGGGGGAGAGGTAGAAAGAAGGGAGGAGGGGGGACATCACTTTTTTTTTTTTTTTAGAAGAAGGAAGATGGTAGGAGGGTTTAAGACGTTCACCTGATAATAAAGTATACTTACTTAATTGTGAGGTTTGATTCCCAGCCTCGTCCTTTCTATCCCAAAGAAAGATTCGAACTGAATGTCAAAGTTCAGAGACTATGAAACTGAGCCCCAATGCACGCAAATATCGTGTGGCACGTGTTAAAAACCTGTTCCGCCTTTCAAGAAAAGTAGGACATGTGGCATGCTGGTAGGAAGGGATGAAAAATGGTGTTTTTTTGTTTTTGTTTTTTTTAAAGAAGGCATCCACACAGGTGTGTTTCACTCAAAGTGTAACTTTCGATCTTGCTCATTTACAAATAAAAGGACAGTAAAGAAGGTGAAGATTACTCACAAAATGAACAAACAAGTAGGCAAGCACAAGATATAAGAAAACAAAGTAACAAAACAATCAACAAAACTGGAGAAAAGGAAAAATATTGCCAAATGTATTCAACGCATCTGGAAGTTTTCAAAAGTGGGAAGAAGAGAGTAAAATAATATTTGCGGTAAACTATCTTCTACATCAAAACAGCGCGATGGTTGACCAACATGTAATCTTGGAGATCCAAATCAAAAACTCGCGTTTCGTTTTTGAATCAGTATAAATTTCAGATCTATAGATGTCCGATCTCGTGTTCACTATTTCACATTTTTATGTATCATTTATGAATTTCATACGAACAATATTACCCAAAGCATGAGAATAGATTAATGTATAGTTAACCTGGGATAAAAACAAGGGCAAAACAGCCCCCCCCCCCCCCCCCCAATCTAAACTGTCTTATAAGAGCAAACTTGCGAAACACAACCCAGGGAAAACTTGCGCGGAGTACAGAGTTGTTTACGTATAAAAAAATACATTAGACAGATTTGTGCTATTCAGAAAAGTGTGTATGAAAACAAAATCAGAAAAAGGAAAGAACAGAAAAGAGGAGAAAAGAAAAAGAATAAAATGTCAGGATAGGTCAAGGTAAAGGTGCCCCATAACCTATGTGGTCGTAGGGGAGCGAGGCGTCTGAGACCTCAACTTCTCTAGGGGCCAGCATATTGAGGGCGGCGCCCATCTCCTCTCCCTCGCTGCTTTACTTTCCCTGACCCTAAAGAAGGCAGGTACCCATTAATTTACAGCTGGGTGAACTGGGGCACTGTACTGAAGCCAAGGCGTGCAAACGGTCACCGATTCACTTGGTAACCACGCTCGACTGCTGCTTAACCTTGGCTGGGGAGAAAGCGAGTGCTCCGACCACTGAGCAGGTTAGGCAAGGGAGGAAATAAAAATGACAGACGTTTTAACAAGAGACTTGACTCGCTCGTTCTGGCGAGTTTGCTCCCTTGCTCTTCACCCCCATCGTGCTAACATTTAAAGGGCCAGTTGAAAAATCACCGAACAGTAAGTACTGCAAGCTAATTGCTGAAACAAAGGGTTCGTGCACTGAGTTAGTTCTTGACAAATTATATATAGACTATCTACCTTCCATATTTCAATTTGTGGAAACATACATGTATACTCATTCAATAATTTCTGTTGTTGTTGGGTTTTTTTCCCAGTTCCTCGGGTATTGCTCCAAGGTTCGCCAATGGCGAGATTTTTGCGTATGCGACCGTCCCCCCCCCCCCCGCTATCCCCACAATTTAGGTAGCCGCATTGCGACTGCGGGGAGGCAGGGACATGCGTGCTGCTGCACACGGGAGACAACTTCGGCTGATCCGAAAGACTAGCACCCGGATTACCACTCGAGGTCGAGTGGAGGGGGGCCCACAATGTTTAGAGGGGAGGGAAGGGGAGGGGGGGGGATTGAACCGTGTTCCCGGCAGGTGCTAATAATTATTTCCTCAAAAGATTGTGTAGGGTGCTGTGAGTTCTGTGATGCCAGGCTCGCTGTTTACTCTTCGGGGTCCTTTGCTGGTAGGGGGCCTCAGTGACAGAACAGCGCAGTGGTCAGAGCACTCGCTTTCCCCCCAAAAAAACAATGTTAAACAGCATCGAGCGTGGTTTACCAACTGGATGGGTGAGCGTTTACGCGCCTTGGCTTCAGTACAGTCCCCCAGTTCACCCAGCTGTACCTGCCCTCTTTAGGGTCCGGAAGGTAAAAGCAGCGAGGGAGAGGAGATGGGCGCCACCGCCCTCAGTAGAGTGGCACTTTGAGAAGCTGAGGTCTCTGACGCCTCGCTTCCCCTACGACCACATAGGGTCTGGGAGCAGCTCGACCTTTTAAGGTGTGTGGATGGTTTGGGATGGTGGTGAAGTGTTGGTGTTTGTGTTTTTGTCTGTGAACCACGCTGCTGGCTGGCTGGGTGGGTGGGCAGCACGAAGAACCGTACTGACCATGACCACCATTAGCCGGTCAGGGGACCATCTGTCGCTGACCTTTGAAGAGGATGATGACCACAGCCAGGTATGTCCTGAAAAGCTTGTCTTCCCCTCCTCCTCCTCCTCCTCCTCCTTACACCCTGTCTGTCTGTTTGTTTATCTGACTGTTTTGTATGTGTCTGTCTGTCTGTTTATCTGACTATGTCTGTCTGTTTGTATGTCTGTCTGTGTGTCTTTTTATATGTCTGTTTATCTGACTGTTTTGTATGTGTCTGTCTGTCTGTTTATCTGACTATGTCTGTCTGTTTGTTTGTCTGTCTGTGTGTCTTTTTATATGTCTGTTTATCTGACTGTTTTGTATGTCTGTACGTGTATCTGTTTATCTGTCTGTTTGCCTGTGTGTCTGTCTTTTTATCTGTTTGTTTATCTGACTGTTTTGAATGTCGGTCTGTTTGTTTGTCGGTCTGTTCGTCTGTATATAGTCTGTCTGTATGTCTGTTTATCTGACGGTGTGTCTGTCTGCTTGTCTGTTTTCACTATGCCCTGAAATGTTTGGGTCTGTCGTTTTGTTGACCTGTCTGTCTTTGTGTGTGTGTGTGTCGGTCTGTCTGTCTGTCTGTTTTTCTATGTCTGTTGCTGACTTGTGAAGAGGATGATGACCCTGATATAATTGTGTCCTGAACATTTTGTCACCAGGGCTTTGTCTGTCCATCTGCCTGTCTATATGTCTGTCCATCTGCTTGTCTGTCTGTCTGTCGCTGACTTTTTGAAGAGGAAATGACAACGATGTGTGTGCTGAGCATTTTTTTGTCCTAACCACAAAAAACTTTTACTTAGTCTTCGACTTCTACTCATTTTCTGTTGCTGCTGCTGTTGTTGCTGGGGCTATAGCTGCGGCTGCTTTTACTACAACAATAGTAACATCACCACCGCCACCATCAGTAACAACAACAGCAACTATTACTACTACTACTGCTGCTGCTGCTGCTGGTGCTGCTATTGTTGTTGCTGCTGCTGCTACTGCTGCTGCTGCTGCTACTGCTGCTGCTGCTGCTATTGTTGTTGCTGCTGCTGCTGCTATTGTTGTTGCTGCTGCTATTGTTGTTGCTGCTGCTGCTGCTGCTGCTATTGATGCTACTACTAACACGACACTACACCACTAGTGCTACCACCACTATTACTGCCGCTGTGTGTGGTTTGGAGTGGTGTGGTGTGGTGTGGTATGGTGTGGTGTGGTGAGATGTGATGTGGTGTGGTGTGGTGTGGTGTGGTGTGGCGTGGTGTGGTGTGGTGTGGGTGGGTGGTGTGGTGTGGGTGTGCGTGAGCTGTGATGTGGCGTGGTATGGTGTGGCGTGGTGTGGTGTGGTGTGGTGTTTGGCGTGGTGAGATGTGGTACAGTTTGGCGTGGTGTGAAGTGAGTGGTGAGGTGTGGTGTGACGTGGTTCAATTGAAATTGATGGGATTTCATTTCATTCCCCTGCTTTTCAACAGCCAAAAATCCCATCACCCTGCCAAAGTGTATAACCTCTCTGTCTGTTGTTGTGTGTGTGTGTGTGTGTGTGTGTGTGTGTGTGTGTGTGTGTGTGTGTGTGTGTGTGTATGTGTGTGTGTGCGCGCGCGTGTGCGTGTGGGTACACATTTGGACTTGTTAGAACTATTACTTACTATCAGTTACATGACTGTGCAAGAATGAGTCGAGTGCGAGCGCTTTGATTTGGCTGTGCCAGATACGGCGCTATCCTTACAAATTCCATGGAGCATGATGATTCATTACCTGTGTCTTGTTCTCTTGTTCCAAAGGGGAACGGGGTGTCTCCCCTAAGTCTGTTTGGTCTCATGGGTGGACCATTCGGACGACAGCTACCCGGGGTGCCTGGCATTGGCCGTAGCAGGTCTGTGCGAGCTGTAGGTGTCTTCGTTGGGGCGGCACCTGGATCTCCTGGAGGGCTGAAGGTCCGTGCGTGCTTCTGGTCTTCAGTGTTCAGTGTTCAGTGTGTGTATGGTGTGTGTGTGTAGGGGGGGGGGGGGGGTATGGTATGTGTGTGTGTGTGGGGGTTATGGTATGTGTGGGGAGGATGGGGGGGGGGTATGGTGTGTGTGTTGAGGGGAAGGGAGTTGGTGGTGTCTTATTGGTTTGTGTTTGGTTTTTTGTTTGGGGTCTTTTTTGTTTGTTTCTTTGTTTTATGGTATATATATATATATAATATATATATATATATATATATATATATATATATATATATATATATAGAAGAACTTTTCTTTGTTTGATTTGTATGGTTTAACATTGCTTAGGTTGTTGTTGTTTTTTAAATTCTGTGTATGCATATATTATTGTTTTCTCTTGCTTGATTTGTATGGTTCATCACTGATTATAGGTTTTTATTCTATGTCTGCATATAATATAGATAGATAGATAGATAGATAGATAGATAGATAGATAGATAGATAGATAGATAGATAGATAGATAGATGGCGTGATGGGAAAAAAAGAAGCAAATGCACTGCTTATTCAATGTACCATCTGACAATAACAATTTGACTTTGACTGTCAACACCTCAATAACAGCAATAAGAACAACAAAGAATCCAATGACAACTCGCTAATAAAGCCTTAACTGCTCGCGTTATATCGACACTATGAAAACATCATTTTTCTCTTCCTGGGCAATACCCACAAGTTCACCAACGACGAGATTTTGCGTACGCGACAGTTTGCACGCCTAGTAGGTAGCCGCATTCCCTCTTCAGAGTGCATGTGTATTTTTTCTCATGTTGTCATCCGTTCCCCCCTAGCACTCAAATGGCCTACTCTTCCGAAAGGCTGAACGGGTTTTAACGTGTGCGAAAGATGCTCTGCGTGCGTTTGATCAGACAAGGCCTAAGTTCTTCCATCTGGTCTGGACTCTGTCAGGAGTGATCCTGTTCGGTACGGAGGGTTGCTCCTGGAGAGAAGGACTATCCTTTTGAAGGGGTTGGCGTCTCGGTGTGGTTGAAACATAGGCCGTTAGATCACCAGTTCAGGGCTCTCCTCCTCCTCCTCCTCCTCCTCCTTCTTCTTCTTCTTCTTCTTCTTCTGCTTTTTCTTCTTCTTCTTCTTCTTCTGCTTTTTCTTCTTCTTTCTTCTTCTTCGTCTTCTTTGCAATTCTTTCTTCTTCGTCGTCGTCGTCGTCGTCGTCTTCTTCTTCTTCTTCTTCTTCTTCTTCTTCGCTTTCTCTCGTTTGTTTTTTACACCGTCAGATGTGTTTGGGAGAAACAGTGCCAAGTTCTTTCCAGCTCCTCTCGTGGGCCGTACAGCTTGGTTTGCAGGGTTATCTTCATCGTCAGCCACACAATCTTCCTCAGGTCGCTGAATAGCAGTGCACCTCTGAAGGATGTGCTGGCCAGTCTGGTTTTCTTTACCACAGGGGAGAAGGAACGAGTTTCAGCTTTGTGGACATGTGGTGATTTAGCCTGTTGTGCCCAGTGCGGAGTCTTAGAATGATGAAGTTGGTCATCTCTTTTTCAGATAGTGGTTAGTCGTCCTTCTCTCTTCTGGGTCGGGCCGTTGATTTTGATGGTTGCGTTTAATCTGATTGATCACAGGGCATGTTTTTTTGTTGTTGGTGTGTCAAATAAGTCTACACGACTTAAATGGCAATAAAATATTCTGAATCTGAATCAGGGTACGTTCAGCGTGGCCATCACGGAATTCGGCAACACGAAGGGAGACTGTATCGCCGTGGGTAGATCCTATGTCCCCAAAGCCATGCGTCAGAGAGGTCACCCAGGGCTGCCCCTGGGAGGAGGCTTCGGCAACTTCGGCAACATCTTCTCCGGGCCTCTAGGCCAAAACCCCTTCCTGCCCTCCAGAAAACCTCAATCCCAGTGAGCTGCTCCCACCAGCAGCGTCTGTGTGCGGTCCCGTGGTGGTGGTGGTGGTGGTGGTGGTGGTGGTGATTGTGGTGGTGGTGGTGGTTGTAGTGGTGGTGGTTGTGGGGATGATGGTGGTGGTGGTTGTGGGGATTGTGTGTGGTGGGTGTGGTAGGTGGTGGTGGTGGTTGTGGTAGGTGGTGGTGGTGGTTGTGGTGGTGGTGGTGGTGGTGTGGTGGTGATGGTGGTGTGGTTGTGGTGGTGATGGTGGTGGTGTGATGTGATGGTGGTGGTTGTGATGGTGGTGGTATGGTGGTGTGTGGTGGTGTGTGGTGGATGGTGTGTGGTGGTGGTTGTGATGATGGTGGTGGTGGTGGTGGTGGTAGGTGATGGTGGTGGTGGTTGTGGTGGTTGTGGTGGTGGTGGTTGTGGTGGTGGTGGTGGTGGTGGTCGGTCGTCGTCGTCGTTAGTTATGCACCATCGTCTGTAGTTATGCACTGGTATCTGTATCTGTAATTATGCACCATCATCTATTATCTGTAGTTATGCACTGGTATCTGTATCTGTAATTATGCACCATCATCTATATCTGTAATTATGCACTGGTATCTGTAATTATGCACCATCATCTATATCTGTAGTTATGCACTGGTATCTGTAATTATGCACCATCATCTGTAGTTATGCACTGTTATCTGTATCTGTAGCTATGCTCCATCATCTTTAGTTATGTCTGTGACCATGTCTGTCAGTGTGGAGATGTCTGTACCGAGAGTCTGTGGTTTTGAGACGGGACAGCCTAGTGGTTAGAACATTGCGCTCGCAATCTGACGACCCGGGTTCGATTCCCGTTCAAGGGGATATTTTCCCCTGGAGTTAACATCAGTGCAGACTCCACTCTCCCCAAAAGTCCTTCGAATGAGACAATAAACCGAGGTCCCGTGTACGAACGCACGCAGAACATCTTGCGCACACGTTAAATCCTGTTGCGCTTTTCGAAAAAGTAGGCCGTTGTGTGCCGGTGGGAACAGATGACAAAATGGACAAAACCGCATACATACGGGGACTGGATGTTAAAAAAAAAGCACATGAGTGCTTATTCCATTATCCTCGATATCAAAGAATAAATAATAAATGAATGAATAATAAATAAATAACGCCCTCTGTAGCCTCTGTGATTGTAAGTGCACAGATGTTTGTATTAGCGATGGGGTGTGTGTGGTGTGTGTGTGTGTGGTGTGTGTGTGTGTGTTGTGTGTGTGTGTGGTGTGTGTGTGTGTGGTGTGGTGTGTGTGTGTGTGTGTGTGTGTGTGTGTGTGTGGTGGTGTGTGTGTGTGCTGTGTGTGTGTGTGTGTGTGTGTGTGTGTGTGTGTGTGTGGGTCAGGATGGCTATACTGAGCGTTCCTATCCAAGCTGCTGGCCATTCCTTCATCCACGCCACTGTCAATGTCGGCATTGACGAACTCCCAGGACGCGCTGTGGCTGTGAGTCTTGTCTGTCTCTCTCTCGTCTGTCTGGCTTGTTGTCTGCTGTCTGTCTGTCTGTCTGTCTTGTCTGCTTGTCCTGTCTGTCTCCTGTCGTCTGCTGTCTGTGCTGCGTGCCTCTTTCCTCTGTCTGTGATCCTCTCTCTCTGTGAGTGTCTCTGTCTGTCTGCCTCCTGTCCTGTCTGCTTGTCTGTTTGTCTCTCACTTCTGTCTGTTTGTCTCTCTGTCTGTCTGCGTGCCTCTTCTCTGTCGTGATCCTCTCTCTGTGAGTCTGTCTCTCTGTCTGTCTGTCTGTCTGTCTGCTCTCTTCCTTCTGTCTGTCTTCTCTCTGTCTGTTTGTGTCTCTGTCTGTCTGTCTGTCTGCCTGCCTCTGTCTCTCTGTCTGTGTTCTCTCTCTCTGTACTGTCTCTGTCTGTCTGCTCTGCCTGCCTCTGCTTCTGTCTGTCTCTGTCTGCGTGCCTCTTTCTCTGTCTGTGATTCTCTCTCTCTGTGAGTGTCTCTGTCTGTCTGCCTGCCTGCCTCTGTCTCTCTGTCTGTCTGTCTGTCTGCGTGCCTCTTTCCTCTGTCTGTGATTCTCTCTCTCTGTGAGTGTCTCTGTCTGTCTGCCTGCCTGCCTCTCTGTCTGTTTGTCTCTGGTCTGTCCTGTCTGTCTGTCTGCCTGCCTGCCTCTCTGTCTGTCTGCCTGCCTGCCTCTCTGTCTGTCTGCTTCTGTCTGTCTGTCTGTCTGCGTGCCTCTTTCCTTTGTGATCCTCTCTCTCTGTCAGTTGTCTCTGTCTGCTTGACGTCTGTCTGTCTGCCTGTCTGTCTGTCTCGTCTGTCTGTCTCTCTGTCTGCCTGTCTGTCTGTCTCTCTGCTTCTGTTTGTCCATACGTCCATCCGTCATCAGCCCTCTGTCTGTCTGTCTCTCTCTCTCTCCTCTCTCTCTCTCTCTCTCTCTGTCTCTGTCTCTCTCTGTCTGTCTGTCTCTCTCTGTCTGTCTGTCTGTCTCTCTCTCTCTCTCTCTGTCCTCCGTCTCTGTCTCTCTCTGTCTCTCTCTGTCTGTCTGTCTCTCTCTCTGTCTGTCTGTCTGTCTCTCTCTCTCTCTCTCTCTCTCTCTCTCTCTCTCTCCTCTCTCTCTCTCTCTCTCTCTCTCTCTCTGGTTTGGGTTTGCGGTTTTGGTTTTTTTTGGAGGGGGAATTATTCGGTTGTCCCCTCTCCCTATGCTGCTGTTGCCGCTTTTGTTTTGCTCTTGGTTTCTTGCTGTTTTTTCGGTTGTTTCTGTCGTTTTCTGTTTTGCTTTCTTTCTTACTTGCTACTTCTCTCTCTCTCTCTCTCTCCCCTCCTCTCTCTCTCTCTCTCTCTCTCTCTCTCTCTCTCTCTCTCTCTCCCCTTCGGTGATTTTTGTGGGATTTTTGTGTAGATATTTTTACCCCTTATACTGTGTAAGTAAGTGTACTGCTATGGGCTTTATTTTATTTTATTTTATTATCATACATATCTCTAGGGGCGGGGACTGGATGTAAAAAAAGCACATGGGTGCTTCTTCATTATCCTGGAAATAAAA
>CM054150.1:2601699-2606699 GCA_028751875.1 Rapana venosa | reverse complement strand
CTTTTCAATTCCACCAAAGTCACCCTTTCAATTCCACCAAAGTCACCATGTCAATTCTAACAAAGTCACCTTTTCAATTCCACCAAAGTCACCTTTTCAATTCCACCAAAGTCACCATTTCAATTCCACCAAAGTCACCATTTCCATTCCACCAAAGTCACCATTTCAATTCCGCCAAAGTCTCCATTTCAATTCCACCAAAGTCATCCTTTCAATTCTAACAAAGTCAATTCCACCAAAGTCTCCATTTCAATTCTACCAAAGTCATCCTTTCAATTCTAACAAAGTCAATTCCACCAAAGTCACCATTTCAATTCCGCCAAAGTCTCCATTTCAATTCCACCAAAGTCATCCTTTCAATTCTAACAAAGTCAATTCTAACGAAGTCACCATTTCAATTCCACTAAAGTCACCATTTCGATTTTTAAAAAGTCACCATTTCAATTCTAACAAAGTCACCATTTCAAGTTCCTCTCAAACACAAGAAGAAAAAGAAGGAGGTGGAGGAGGAGGAGTACACCATTGCATACCAAAACCCTCCTCAAACCTTTGAACAACATGACCTTTTACAATAAAGAGTAACAGTCCTTTGAACAAAAAGACTTTGCAATACAAAAAAATTTTTTTAACCACAACAAAACAAAACCATCCTTTGAACAACATGCCTTTGCAATAAAAAAAAAAAAAAACCCAACAACAACACCAAACCATCCTTTGAACAATATGCCTTTCCAATAATTAAAAAACAACAACAATCCTTTGAACAACATGCCTTTGCAATAAATAAAAAATAAACCATCCTTTGAACAACATGCCTTTGCAATAAATAAAAAATAAACCATCCTTTGAACAACATGCCTTTGCAATAATAATTTTTAAAAAAATAAACCACCCTTTGAACAACATGACTTTGCAATAAATAAAAAATAAACCACCCTTTGAACAACATGACTTTGCAATAAATAAAAATAAACCACCCTTTGAACAACATGCCTTTGCAATAAAGAGAAACTCCATAGCAGCCTAACATGGATAAGCTTCCTGTGGACTTCTGAGCCAGAAGATGCGGATATTGATTGATTGATTGATTCATTCATTCATTCATGACAAATCCGGATATGGTTAGGGCCGCGAGATGGAAATGAGCAACGTAGGAACAGCAGGATAGGAACATCACGGAAGATGGGGGCAATAACAACAACAGCAACAATATTACCACCACCACCAACAACAACAACAACACCACCACCAACAACAACAACATTACCCCCACACAACCCACCACCAACAACATTACCACCACCACCACGAACAACAACAACAGCAATACCACCACCACCATCACCACCACCAACAACAACATTATCACCACCAACAACAACAAAATCATGCATCAAAGAACAGGAGCCATGCAACAGACATAAATTATTCTCATTAAAAGATAACTATAACCATTGCAACAAGACAAACCATTAATAGGTCAGCCTAGATACTGCTTCTTCGTCGTCGTGTTATAATTATGAAAATGCGTTGCGCTGCCGTTAAGCGCATGACAAGTCAGGCCCAAGCGCATCCTACTTCCGCAAGGGAGAGAACTGTTATCGTTTAAGACTTTCTGGGAAAAAACAGGCAGGAGAATGGACCAAGAAAGCAGAACATAGACGAGAATGTCGTGAGAAAGAAGAAAAGGAACAAGGCAGAAGCAATGAGAAGGATAGAAAAGAGGGAATTCCTTAGCACAGAATTTCCAGAAGGTGGGGATGCTGTTTATACTGACAGCCCCCCCCCCCTCATCCCCCCCCCCCCCCCCCCCCCCCCCCCCCCCCCCCCGCTCCCCACGGGGAAAAACCTAGGTACCACACCAAAGAGAATCCATCCACCGGAGAAACACCATAGATTTTGCAAGAAAAGAAAATTCTAGAAAACAACTGTTTAGGCTAAGATGATGCTTTATATATGCCAAGTGGTAACCACGCTCAATGCTGCTTAACATTGGGCTCGGGGGTGGGGTGGGGTGGGGGTGGGGGGCGGGGAGCGAGTGCTCTGACCACTGAGCTATCCCGTCCCCTCTATTTTACTGCATGCTTCTTATCCCTCCACAGTAAGGTAAAGGTAAAGGAGTCCCATAACCTATAAGGTCGTAGGGGAGCGAGGCGTCAGAGACCTCACTTCTCTAGGGCCAGCATATTGAGGGCGGCGCCCATCTCCTCTCCCTCGCTGCTTTACCTTCCCTGACCCTAAAGAGGGCAGGAACCCATTTACAGCTGGGTGAACTGGGGGAACTGTACTGAAGCCAAGGCGCGCAAACGGTCACCCATCCAACTGGTAACCACGCTCGACGCTGCTTAACTTGGCTGGGGGAAAGCGAGTGCTCCGACCACTGAGCTATCCCGTCCCCCTCCCTCCACAGTACAGAATGGAAAAACGATGGTTAGGAAAGCTTAAGACCTTTGGAGGGGGGGAGGGGGGGGGGAGGGGAGAGTCAAGCTTGGGAGTATGTGTGTAAGAGGGGGGGTGGAGGAGGAGGAGGAGGAGGGGCATAGGAGAGGCTTAAGGGAGATGGGGTGGGAGTGGGTGGGAAACATTTAAACCATCATCACTTTCTGTTCTGGATGGAGTGACACTATATTCTTTTCTAATCGTCATCATCATCATCATCATCTTCTTCTTCTTCTTCTTCTTTAAAAAAAAAATCAATGTGGTTTAGCCTTCTGGCTCTGCAAGTTGTAACTGCCCTTCATGGGATGATTAAAGTGTTTGTTGGACTTTGACTTGACTTGACTTGGAGTTGCGTGATTGCGGATGCTGAACCGGGTGTAAAACTTATTGATGATAGGTGTGATAGATTGTGCTACGGCACGATGATTGATTACCATGTTCCTTTTTTCAACTTCCTTCAACCACCGGAGATTTCTCTTTTCTTTTTTTCTTTTTTTTTTGAGGGGGGGGGGGGGAGGGGGTTGAGGGAGAGTGGGGGAGGAGGGGGAGGGGGTGGTCATTAAAACGTTTTTAACCCTTAAAAATGTAGTCTGCTCAGTGAATAGCCTCAAACGCTATGAGTAAGTAGGCAAGCGTGCGTTTGCCTGCGTGTGTGTGTGTGTGCATGCCATGTATGAACTTGAGCGTTAGCGCGCGCGCGCACGCGTGCACGCGCGCGTGTGTCCACACAAGTAGATCACGATTTTGGTCTGTGTGGTGTGTCAGGATGTGTGTGTGTGTGTGTGTGTGTGTGTGTGTGTGTGTGTGTGTGTGTGTGTGTGTGTGTGTGGTGTGTGTGTGTGTGCATGGTGAGTGTGTGTGTGTGTCCGCGCGCGCATGTGTGTTATGTGTGTGTGCGTGCGTGCGCACACGAGTGTGAAAGTAAATGCCCGCGCGTACGTGTGTGTGTGTATGTATGTATGTGTGAGAGAGAGACAGACAGAAAGACAGACAGGCAGACAAACTGACAGACACACAGACAGACAAACTGACAGACAGACAAACAGAGATTGGGGTGGGGGGGGGGGGGTAGAAGGGGGTGTAAATCTTTTAACTACAGCATCTACATCCCATCATGAGAGGACTGACAGACAGCACATTAATTTAAAAAGGGTCCATCTATCTGCCGTGTCGCCAGCATCCATTTTGTTCTTTTATTGCAGATGCCTGAGGATTGAAACACGAACCTTTTCAACTCAGTTCAACTCTCTCTCTCTCTCTCTCTCTCTCTCTCTCTCTCTCTCTCTCTCTCTCTCTCTCTCTCTCTCTCTCTCTCTCTCTCTCTCTCTCTCTCTCTCTCTCAAGCAAGCAAGCAAGCAAGCAAGCAAGCAAGCAAGCAAGCACCGGAGGACGAAGTACATTTTGTGTTGTGCTGTCCAGTATTTGAGGATGTTAGGCAGAACTACATCCCTGTTAAATATAGTAGACAGCCTAATTTATTTAGACTCTGTTTACTCCTGGCATCAAGTCATCCTGAGGTTGTGTGCAGCCTCACTTTATATTTATGTAAAGCTTTCAGAATAAGAGAGATGATGTTATCCTAAGGGATATTTTTGTAGCTGACTTTTTGTTATACAGTAACATGTTGTCTGTGTGTGTGTGTGTTTGTTTGGGTGGTTTTTTTTGGTTTTTTTGTTTTTTAAACCAAAATAATAAGCAGTTCGGCAACCCCCTTCATGTATGGGCCAATGGCCTTTTTGTGAATAAATCATTCGAGTTCGAGTTCGAATTCGAGTTCGAGTTCGAGTTCTCTCTCTCTCTCTCTCTCTCTCTCTCTCTCTCTCTCTCTCTCTCTCTTCTCTCTCTCTCTCTCTCTCTCTCTCTCTCTCTCTCTGCATGCCTGTCTGTTTTTCTGTCTGTCTCTCTCTCTCTGTGTCTCTGTCTCTATCTCTGTCTCTCTCTCTGTCTCTCTCTCTCTCTCTCTCTCTCTCTCTCTCTCTCTCTCTCTCTCTCTCTCTTGTCGTCGTTGTTGTTTTCATGATATATCCCTGATAAGGGCGGGGACTGGATGTTAAAAAAAGCACATGAGTGCTTATTTGTTATCCCCGAAAAAAAATAAATTGGTTTGATATCATTCTCTCTCTCTCTCTCTCTCTCTCTCTCTCTCTCTCTCTCTCTCTCTCTCTCTCTCTCTCTCTCTCTCTCTCTCTCTCTCTCTCTCTCTCTCTCCAGGGGGACGGGATAGTCTGGTGGTTACAGTGATGTATTCGTGATCTGCTGACCCTGGTACCGGTTCGATTCCCCTTCAAGAGGATTTTTTTTCCCTCTGGAGTTAACACCAGTGCAGACTCCACTCTCCCCAAAAGTCCTTCGGATGAGACTATAAACCGAGGTCCCGTGTGCGAACGCACGCAGAACATCTTGCGCACACGTAAAAACCCGTTTCGCTTTTCGGAAGAGTAGGCCATTGTGTGCCGGTGAGAACGGATGACAAAATTTACAAAACTGCATACACACGGAGACTGGATGAAAAAAAGCACATAAGTGCTTATTCCATTATCCTCGAAATAAAAGAATAAAAA
>CM054150.1:2569199-2594199 GCA_028751875.1 Rapana venosa | reverse complement strand
TTGGGAACAGGTGTGTACACACACACATACATACACACACACTCACACACAGACACACACACACAAAAGAACATCTTGCCCACCCCTTAAAGAGTAGGCCATTGTGTGCTGGTGGTAACAGATGACACAATTTACAAAACCGCATACACATGGGGACTGGATGTAAAAAAGCACACTAGTGCTTATTCCATTATCCTCGATATAAAAGAATAAATAAATAAAATAAATAAAACACACAGAGAGTCCTTTGGATGAGACATACGTCACACAGTGTTAACCAAGGTCTCGTGTGCAAATTCATGTAGAACATTTTGCACACATTAAAACCTATTCCGCCTTTCAGGAAAAAAATGGCCGGTGGGAATGGATAGTACAATTTACAAAGTGGCATGCAAACAGGGACTGGATGTAAAAAAGCATATGAGTGTTTTAGTTACTGTTTACTCCATAATCCTTCAAATAAAAGAATAAATGATAATTGATAACACACACACACAAGTGACACACCATCACCATCACCATCACCAATATTGTCTGTCCATATGTCCCCATAAAAACTTGTAAATTGTAACTGCTTGTAGCTCTAAATGGCCTTAAGAAGTAAAAGAAAGTAATCTACATACACATATAAACCAACCAAACAGCAACACAAAAGTAATATTACTAATAAAAAATAATCTGCATGCATAAACCAACCAACCAAGCAAATAAAAAAGTTAAATAGAAAATAACCTGCATTGATAAAGCAAACAGACAAATTACATGCTATTTTAGTATTTACAATTAAGAATAATATTAAAGTGGTGATAGTCTCACTCAAAACAGTAAAGTAACCTTTATATTTGTTCACCTTTGCATAATGCATACATATTTCAATTACACAGTTCCCAATATTTCAGACACATTTTTTCCTGTCTGAATTTTGAAGTCACAAAAAAAAAAAAAAAAATATCGGGTTTGCCTGTTTAGTTTGGTTATGAAATAAAATAAAAAGTAGTAATCAGAAAGGCAGAGCTAAACTACTATCTACTAATCTAGATACAAATGGTTATCTTTAAGGTATCCACATTCCAACTTCAGAGTTGATGTGTAGGTTCAACTTTCATGTATGTATGCGTTTTAACATTTTTTGATTAAATGATCAGTTACACTCAGCCCTTCTGCAAACAGAATTATTATAAAGGGAGATAATTATGAGTCAGTCTGAAAATTAATCTTGCCTCAGTTGATAATATTATTAATATTATTTATAAATGATCTGTGATCTGTCTGCCTTTTAATCAGTTATGTAATGGTGCAACTTTCAGTCACCCCCCAGCCCCTCCCCCCCCATTCTGTTGTTATGTGCATGTTCATATGCAGGCCTGTCAACAGTTTTGTTATAATTGAATATTTGTTTTATCAGAACACTATTCAGCTTAGATAACACGGTAATGTAACTCACATGAGCGCTTTCTCTTCGCAGGTCAGCATGACCATATACAAGCTCTGATGCGGAAAAAACGCATGCACTCCTTGGTTCCAGAGGAATGACTGGATGTTGAGAACACCAGCCACATATCGCGTCAATCCCAGAAGATCATTATCACATCTCTCAGCCTCTGCTTTCATCCTGGTCAGGAACTGTCATCAGACCAAGGATTGTACCGTCAGCACAGGACAGAAAACCATGGAATACACACCCGCCCCGATCGGCGTTGAAGTGCGCGGCGTGGATTTAACTCAGCCGGTGGCTGACAGCGTGGTGGCCCAGATCAAAGAGGACGTCCACAAGCACCGGCTGCTCATCTTCAAAGACCAGGGGGTGGTGAGCGCAGCGCGGCACGTGGCCATCTCTCGGTGGTTTGGGGAGCTGGAGTCCACCTTCTACAAGCACCCCAGGTCCCCGCACCCTGACGTGTTCCGCGTGTCCAACAGCGAGGAGGAGGGCTGCACCAAGGTGGGACGCACCGGCTGGCACATCGACGGCAGCTTCATGGCCCAGCCCTTCAGCTTCGCGCTCTACCACATGGTGTCGGTGCCCACAGTTGGGAACACGGGTACGCTTGAGTTGAGGATAATGATGATGATGATGATGATAGTGATGATGATGATAATGATGATAATGATGATGATGATAATAGTGATGATGATGATGATGATGATAATAGTGATGATGATGATGATGATAAAAAATGGAATTTTTATAGCGCTATATCTTGTAAAAAAAAAAACCAAACAAATCAAATCGCTTGCATCCATTCCACTCTTACACATGCAACCAACAGTGATTAACATTTAAAAAAATTTTTAAATACACACACGTACGCATGCAAACACACACACACACAGGTTACATGTTTCGGCAGGGTGATGGAAATTTTGGCCATTGTAGGCAAGGACAGATAATTATGAGATGAAACAATAGGGGAAAGTCTGAGGTTTGAAATAGGTATGTCTTGAGGCTGGATTTAAAAGGGTCGTAAGTAGGCTTTTCATGAAGGGAGAGAGGGGGGTCATTCCAGATTGATGGACCAGAAATAGAGAAAGAGCGACGGCCAACAGTGGATTGGTTGAATCTAGGTAATGGTAAGCACAGGGTATCTGCAGCAGAGCGGAGGGAACGAGAAGGAGTGTACAGGTGAAGACATTCACAGAGGTAGGAGGGTGCAGTTGCAAGTATTTGACGTCGTTGTGCTGAAGTAAGGTGGGCTGGGCCTGACTGCTTCAGATGCAAGTATTTGACAGTCTGTATTGTATCGTGCTGAAGTAAGGTGGGCTGGGCCTGACTGCTTCAGCTGCAAGTATTTGACAGTCTGTATTGTATCGTGCTGAAGTTGGATGGGCTAGGCCTGACTTGTCGCAACGCATTTTCACTACCATGACAGACAGCAATAGTTGCTCTCTGAGTGGTTGACAAAGAAGGAGAAGAAGTATATTGTATAGAAATATTGGATCTCATTTTTTTATGCTTTCAAATACCTGTATCAATTTCAAATTGTGTACATACATCCATAAACACATATAGAATATACACACTTGGGTGTGTGTGCAAATTGCATACACTTGCATTCTTCTTCTTCTTTATTCTTTATTATTTATTCATTATCTGAATTATTTTCCTCTTTTTCATTTTTAGTGCATTGATTAAGCATATGCATGTGCACATTTGGGTTCATTTGGGTACAGGGTATCCCGGTTTGCTATTTAGCAAACATACAAAGAAAAAAACCAACCAACCAACCAACAACAACAACTAAACCAAACAAATCACAACAAGTGTTTCACCACTCTTGTTGATTAGTGCAACTTGACTGTAGTGTGAACTTCAATGCACTCCATACACAGATTAAAAAATAATGTTTAAAGCACAATGGCTCATTAAAATGTGACACCCCCCTCCCCCAAACAAATGATACGCACATTTTTGTTTATAGAATGAGTCTTCATAAGCTGAATTATTGATAATGTGTGTGTGTGTGTGTGTATGTCTGTATGTCCGCTTTGGAAATAAATGTATATTTATTTGTAAGCAGTAAAAAATTAATTAAAAATATTTCTAGTCATCGCTAGTGTTCCTGAATATCAATAACAAAAAATCATTTAAAAAATCACCTTCAGCCAATGCACAGAGAAAAATGTGTAAAGTATATTTTCTCAAAATCAGTCATATTGACTAATTGAGCAGTGGTTGTATCTTTTACAGTTTTAGCTTATGGATGTTTTCTTTGAAGTGCTCATCAACAACCCACATATTCTACAAACTTTGCTTTCATAATTTTTTGTGTCTGATACATTCAAAATTTGTAGTTAAAAAAATATTTAGACTCATGTACAAATTGTGATCAGTAGTTATTCATTGTGAAAGTGTGTTTGTGATGTCAGGATTGCTCCTTCTCTGTTTCCGGTCCATCCATCTGGAATGACCTCCCCCTCTCACTTGGCCAAAAGCCTACATTAGCTACATCCAAATCCAGACTTGAGACACACTTGTTTCTAACCTGTGACCTCCCCATATACTTGCATCTCTTACAGGTTCCTGCTTTCAATACACATAGATCTACATCTCCATCACCCTGCCTAAGCACGGTGTGCGTGTGTGTGTAAATCCAAAATCTGTTAATCTTTGGTGAATAGTTGCACGTGCGTGAATGTTATGAATGCAAACATTTTTATTTGTTTCCTTTACAAGATTCAGCGCTGTACAAATACCACATAATTATTATTATTATTTATTTATTTATTAATTATTGTGATTATTATTGTTGTTGTTGTTATTATTATTTTTGACAGGATTGTCATTTTTCAGCCTTATTATTCAGTGTAAAAGCTTGATGTCAAGATTGTCATTTTCCAGCCTTTGTGCCCCTGAGGGAGCTGGTGGAGAGCCTTTCCCCAGAAAGCAGGCAGCGCTGGGAGCGGCTGTGGCGCAGCGACCACCACCAGCAGCACATCCAGCCCCTAGTCTACCCCCACCCCGTCACCAAGCACCCGGTCAGCTTCCAGCACTTTGAACTGCAGTTACAAGCTGCGTTGGATATAAACCATGACGACGATTCTATTGACGCTTTGTGTGTGTATGTCTGTCTGTCTGTATGTATGTATTTATCTATCTATCTATCTTTCACGTTTAGACTACTGTAATTCTCTTTTGGCTGGCCTACCAGCATCATCTATCCACTCTCTTCAACGCATACAAAACTCTGCAGCTCGACTGGTCCTAAGAAAGAAAAAATCTGAACACATCACTCCTCTTCTGCAATCTCTTCACTGGTTGCCTGTCTCACAAAGACTGGAGTATAAAATCAATACCCTCTGTTTCAAATGTCTCCACAAATCTGCACCCTCTTATCTCTGTAACTGTCTTCACCTTGTACACTCCATCCCGTTCCCTTTGTTCAGCCGCAGATACTTTGTGCTTTCAAACACCCAGATTCAAACAAACCACTGTTGGCCGTCGCTCCTTCTCTGTTTCTGGTCCATCCACCTGGAATGACCTCCCTCTTTCACTTCGTCAAAAGCCTTCACTTGATTCCTTCAAATCCAGCCTCAAAACACACTTATTTCCTACCTGAGACTTTCCCCCCACATATCTGTCCCTAATTTTCAACAGCATCTTTCACCTTTTAAGTGTTGTTCCGTGTGTGTGTGTGTGTGCGTGCGTGTGCGTGCGTAGTGCACGCGCATGGATTTGAATATGTTGCTCACTATGTTTAAGGAGAGTTGCATGCCTGTAAATGATTGAGTGCAAGCGCTTCGATTTGTTTGTTTTTTACAAGATTCAGCGCTATATAAATTCCATATATTATTATTATTATTAGTTAGGAGGCACCGTGGTCGAGTGGTTTAGGCGGTCGACTCGTGATCCAGAGGTCGCGGGTTCGATCCCGCTCGGCTTGGTGTTGTGTCCTTGGGAAAGACACTTTACTCCTATTTTCCTGACTCCACCCAGGTGTACAAGTGGGTACCAGCTCTGCTGGAGAAGTATCTGGTGACAGACTAGCGTCCTGTCACAGGGGTGGTGAAAAACCATCAGTTCGCTTAACGCTACAGAAACCGGGATAAGCTCCGGCTCTATGGGCCTTCTGGCTCGAAAGAACATACTTTTTTTTCTATCTATCAGCGCCTGGGCTTTATCACAGTCCTTGATTAAACCATTGACGCTGGGGGCAACAGCAAAGTGAGAGGCTGTATGACCAGTGGCTTTCCCACTCATGGAATTCCACTTTACAGCTTAGTCTTTAGTGATCGACTATGACTCTCTGACTAGGAGGCTTGACTCGCACAGTCCTTATGTGCTGCAGCCCTGGGGGCTGGTTGGGCCTTTGGAGAACATCTCCAACGCTGACTGTCCTTATGCCCACTTGGCCGAGAGAGTGGGGATGTACTATGGGCAAGGCATCTCCACTATAATCAAATTTCTGCCCAGTTTCCAAAACAGCAGCTGCCTCCTCTGCTGTTTTGGAGGTCATCGTCGGACACGACGTACAAACATACATACATACATACATCTATCTAATGGGGGACGGGATACCTCAGTGGTCGCAGCACTCGCTTTCCCCCAGCCAAGGTTAAGCAGCGTCGAGCGTGGTTATCAGTTGATGGGTGACCGTTTGCATTGCATTGCATTGGCTTCAGTACCATCCCCCAGTTCACCCAGCTGTAAATGGGTACCTGCCCTCTATAGGGTCAGGGAAGGTAAAGCAGCGAGGGAGAGGAGATGAGCGCCGCCCTCAATATGCTGGCCCTAGAGAAGTGAGGTCTCTGATGCCTCACTCCCCCATGACCTTATAGGTTATGGGACACTTTTACCGTTTTATGTATCTATTTGTAACTGTCAAAACTGAATTAGATATGGGCCCTTTTCTGTGTTAATGATTAAAATGACACATTTAGAATTCCTCCGTTTTGATATGTTGTATAGTGTGGACATGTATATTCTGTTTTGCTTTTTGTGTGGATATCCTGTCCAAACTCTGAATTGAACTTCAGTAGGCTTGATTGTTTAACCCTCTTGTCCCCGATCTGGCTGCAGCCGACTGTAACGGAGCTGCCGCTAGATTCCAATACGACCGCAGCCGACAGTTGGTGCTGCCCACGTGGGCAGTACTTTTCCATCACACACAGACTCGTGGTTTTCACACTGTGTGTCTGAAAATTGGTGGGGCGATGCAGGGAGTATGTCAGAGGATGCCAGTGATAAATTTAGACCACTAACATGCGTGTAGTGGGGAGGGAAGGAAGAAATAACAGCCAGCGACCGGAACGCTTTTCAATGGTGCAGCGTGGCGGAAAAAAATGGCGTTTTCTTTAGTAGCAGACGATTCATCTGATTAGCGAGACGATAAATTGAATGTTATTGTCTTGGAAATAGAAACATTTGAACGAGACTTAAGTGTGTCGGATATTAAACGCTTACGAGGAAGAGGAGGAAGGAAATGCTGCAGTTAGGGAGAAGAGTGAGCCTTAAAATAACGTGCTACACGGCACATTCCTGGCCTGTGCTACACACACCGACTGTGGAGAAATTTGACCTCCCGGCCGGTCCGCGGCATAGACGCCTGAAAACGATGCCTTTTGACTGTTTTCTCATTGTTAACCACACTTTTGCTTTGAAACTGCAATGCAGAAGATAGATTTATAAAACCTTCAGATGTCAGCCATCTCCACCACACCACTTAATATAGATCATGAGATTAGAGCGGAATGAAAGGCACCTGCAAGTGAAAGTTTGAAATATACTGATGGAATGTTTGATATTATGTTCACACTTCTTTGGAGATTGATGTAACAGTGTTTTTTTTAGCTGAAGCATCATAAGAGCTGTTATATTGTTGTAACTGACAGTGCATTTTGCTTTTATTCCGATAGCAGACATAGTTTTCGTAAGATTGAGAATGCTTTAGGTGGTGTTGGGCATTCCTCAGCTTACCATTCTGGGGGGTCACCCAGAACACACAGTCTACAGGCTTCCCCATCACATCGGAGAATCACTGGGAGACTCTAAAGTGCACAGTGGATAAGAAGTTTGCCTGTGTATGACTGTTTTCAAGTACCTCGCCATGTATATATGGCGGGGACGGGACGGCCTGGTGGTTAGAGTGATGTATTCGTGATCTGCTGACCCGGGTTTGATTCTCGTTCTAGAGGATTTTTCCCCTGGAGTTAACATCAGTGCAGACTCCGCTCTCCCCAAAAGTTCTTTGGATGAGACTATAAACTGAGGTCCCGTGTGTGAACGCACGCAGAACATTTTGCGCACACGTTAAAACCCGTTCTTTTCGGAAGAGTAGGCCATGGGTGCCGGTGGAACAGATGACAAAATTGACAAAACTGCATACACACGGGAACTGGATGAAAAAAAGCACATGTGTGCTTATTCCATTTTTAAATTTATTCTTTTATGTCAGGGTTCTTTTTCCCGAATGCTAGAATCACAACAATGGGTATGGACATTTTTTTTAATGATGATAACACTAATGATAAATAACACTTTATTAATATCGTTAAAAAAAAAAAAAAATTCATAACACTCACAGCACATTACAAAGACATGATTAAAATCAAACTGCAACATCAAAAACTGGTTGTGTTTTATTCCAAGCAATTTTAATTCGCAGATCCATCCATCCATCCATCCATCCATCCATTCATCCATCCATTCATTCATTCATTCATTCATCCATCCATTCATTCATTCATTCATATGTTAATTCATTCACCCCCCCACCCAGTCATTCATTCATTCATGTGCTTATAACTGAACCAGTGCACTTTTCTTCTTCTCACAGTTCTCACAAACTGAGTGTTATATTTCAGTTGCTTTTTTTTCCCCCCAGACTATTTGCTTCCATCTTGGAATGACGGGCGGCTTTGTGTGGGATTACGGCACAGACGAGGAGAGGTCGACCGACAGAAAGGAAACGGCGCAACTTCTTCAAGAGATGTACCACGAGATCACCAAAGACAACGGCCGCCTGGTGTATTCACACAAGGTAAAGTCAGGCTGAGACTGTTTGTGTCCTGCAAGGTTACAAAGTCTCGTAGTCTCTTAGAGAGAACTGACACTATTGTATGTTTGTCCGTCGTGTCCGACGATGACCTCTTAAACAGCAGAGGAGGCAGCTGCTGTTTTGGAAACTGGGCAGAAATTTTATTATAGTGGAGATGCCTTGCCCACAGCATATCCCCACTCTCTCGGCCAAGTGGGCATAAGGACAGTCAGCGTTGGAGATGCTCTCCAAAGGCCAACCAGCCCCCAGGGCTGCAGCAGCACATAAGGACTGGGCGAGTCAAGCCTCCTAGTCAGAGAGTCCTAGTCGATCACTAAAGACTAAGCTGTAAAGTGGAATTCCATGAGTGGGAAAGAAAGCCACTGGTCATACAGCCTCTCGCCTTGCTGTTGCCCCCAGCGTCAATGGTTTGATCAAGAACTGGGATAAAGCCCAGACACTATCTGTCCATGGAAGGATTTGGCCAAAACGAGCTGAAATGGGGAGGTACGTTTAAAAATGTAATATCACTCATACTGTACAACAGATCTGCGTGAAAGGTTGGCAAAGGATTGTTACGTTTGTTGCATTATTGTTCTTACATGTGTGTATCGTGCGTCAACATTAATAAAAGTAGGGCGTGATGGTTCAGTGTTTTTGTGTGGCTCGTGCGACTGAGCTTCCCCGAATTTGGACTGTGGCTACCTATTTGGTGGGCAAAACCCGGTCAGTCACAAACGATGCACACACAACATCTCCCCATTGATGAACCTCGGAGGTCTAGAATACCAACAAAACCACAGAAACTTAAGCAGAGGTTGTCAGGAAAACATTTTGCGGCAGATCTTGTAGGTCGTCCTGACCAGCTATTTAAATTTACCAGTCTATGCTTAACCCAAAAAAGTACACATAAGCGCTCAGGCAGGCAGGCAGGCAGGCAGGCTGACTGACAGACTGCACTTCTTCTTCTTCCTTTTTTGTCATGTTTCTCCCAGGGGAGGTTTGACATTGATGAGCCTTCTCCATCTCTCGCTGTTTTGAGCTTCCTCCTTATTTATGCCCCTTTCTCTAACATCATCTGCAATACAGGTAGCCCAGGTTTTGCTAGGTCTTCCCTTTGGTCTCTTTCCATCCACTACAAAGTTCATTGCTCTTTTTATGATGTGGTGGTCTGCTTTCCGTTGAACGTGCCCAAACCAGCGCAGTCTATTGGTACTAGCTACAGACTTCAGATCATCAACTTTGCACATTCTCCATAGTTCTTCATTCGTGATCCTGTCTTCCCATTTGAACTTTGTCATGTAGCGTAGCATTCGGTTTTCACAGCTCTGCAACAAACGTTCGACGATTTTTGTGAAAACCCACGTCTCCAAGCCATACAGGAGAACAGGTCTGATGCAGGCCTTATATTTCAGACAGCGTCACTCCAGTGGGATTTTCTGATTTCCGAGCAGACTGCACTAAGGCCTGGTTAAGATGTTTAAAAGAAACCTTAGGTGCATGTTTGAAATAGCGCTCTGTGCAAGTATGTAAAGGCAGACCTAGCTCCATGTTGTCCTTCAGTTTACGTTGATTTAATGCAGTTTTGTTTTAGGTTGTTTTTAGCTCATTGTATTTTTATTCCATTTTGCATGATTTTGTTTCTGTCATCGTTTTCATTTCAGTTCATATTGTTTTGGTTTCTTTGCTTGTTAGTTGAGTTGTGTATGCATTTTTCACGTACTTTGTTTGCTTCCTTGTTCTTTCACCGACTTGTTTTTTTGTTTTATTCGTTTGTTCAATGATTTATTCATGTCATCTAATTGGGATTTTTTTGCGCATATTTTTGTCCTTTCATTTGCTTTTTAAAAAAATCATTTATTTCATATATATTTTTTTCTTATTCATTTATTTATTCTTATTTTATTTTAGCTAAACTATTTGTGATGCTGCACATGAAAATCACGGACAAGTCGCCAGCTGTAGTTTCGTGCTGTTAAAGTGAACACCGCTAAAGCCGCGGTCACTGATCACCTGCAGACTCCAACGTGTGTATCTCCAACAGTAATACAGATAACTGAAATCTGGCGTCTTGTTCAGAGTGATCTCTTCTTTTTAGATTACGCTTCAATCTCATTTCTCTGAATTTTGATCTTTATCCACGATTTTTTGCGTCGCATTCCTTCGTTTTTGTTTTGCAGTGGGAGGTGGGCGATTTAATCAAGAAAGATCTCGTCTTTTAGCTGACGCTTCAATCTCATTTCTCTGAATTTGGACGCTTATCCATGACTTTTGCGTCGCATTTCTTGGATGTTGTTTTGCAGTGGGAGGTGGGCGATTTCATCAAGAATGATCTCTTCTTTTAGCTGACACTTTCTGAACTTCGGTCTTTATTTTTGCGTCGCATTTCTTGGATGTTGTTTTGCAGTGGGAGGTGGGGGATTTCATCGTCTCGGACAACCTGGCGGTGGGCCATGAAGCCACGCCAGAGACGCAGCGCGCGGTGTCGGAGGTAGGGCTGCGTGTCCTGCACCGCACCACGGTCAAAGGCCAGTGGACGCCCAGGAAGGGAGACTACCACTGACCGATCGGTATCCAGGGGGACACCACCCCTGTGTCTCTGACCAATCAGCCCCCTGAGCTGTAGGACTGAGAGAAGTGACGATGATCTAAGCTTATTTATTTATTTTATTTTTTTTATTTTGAGAATATTGGAATAAGCACTTACAGCCAGTCCCCGTGTGTATTCAGTTTTGTCAACTTTTGTCATCCGTTCCGGGTTTCAACGTGTGCGCAAGATGTTCTGCGTGCGTTCGCACACAGGGCTTGGCTTATAGTCTCATCCGAAGGACTTTTGGGGAGGGCGGAGTTGGCACTGATGTTAACTCCAGAGGAAAAATTCTCGTGAATAAGATTTGAACCCGGGTCAGCAGATCACGAGTGCATCACTCTAACCACCAGGCTGTCCTGTCCCCCTTGTCCTCTAAGTGAAAACCCATGAGGTTTTGGGGTTAGGTTTTTTTGGGGTTTTTTTGGTGCACTGTGGCGAAAAGAAAGTGTAGAAAGAATGTACAGCTAAACTGTGATAAGTGAAAACTGATAGGTGAAAACGCTGTTTTCCTCCACTTTCTGGCCATATTAATTTGTTGGCGAGAATTGCCCTAGTCAGTCATTGCAAAAATGGTTTTGTTTTTCCTACGTATTTTTGGAATGAATGTTCACCTTCTGCTAACATTTTATTCATTTTCATTTTCATACCACTTTTTAAGTCACGGCAGATTTCTCTGCGTGAAATTCGGGCTGCTCTCCCTGGGGAAGAGCGCATCGCCACAAGAGCAGCGCCACCCTTTATTTGATTTTGCTTTCTGCAACTGTAACTGTTTCCCTGTCAGAGTGGGGTGTTTTTCTGCAGAATTTTGCCAGGGATACCTCTCTTGTTGCCATGGGTTCGTTTACATGCTCTAAATAATTTTATGTTAACACACAGGACCTCGGTTTATCGTGTCGTCTAAAAGACTAGCACCCAGACCACCACTCATGGTCTGATGGATGGGGGGGAAGTTTGAGGCCCAAACGGGGATCGAGCCACCGCACACTTCCGAACCGACTTTTGGCTGTCTAGGCAGGCGCGTTACCTCTAGGACCACCGATGCCATCAGGTGGCAAGAATTGTCTTGATCAGCCAGTGCAAAAATGTTTTAGTCGATTCTTTGTTGTCTACGTGTTGATGCCTTAGAGCAAGAATGGTTTATATGGAAAAAAAATTAGCAGTTTTCAGTTTTTTCATATTTGGTAGAATTTTCTGTGAACTTACAGATGACAAAAGTATAAAATAAAAGTGTTATTAATTTCAAAGATGTTTGAAGAAAACCTTTGTTGTACAAAATTACCCTAGCAAATTTCACAGGGTACACTGGACTACCGCACAGCATCCCGCTTTCCTCTAAAGACTTTAATGCCATTTATCTGGGACAGGGGTCTGCAACAGAGGACATCCAGCTGTGCAAACCCTTCTTGCCTAGGAGTGGATACACTTGGACTGCTGGGCAGGGTTTATGTAACACTGGAGGTTGTGTGGTTGTTCCTGCTGAAAACTGATGGCTTGAATGTGATCTTATCTGGGAAGGAGGGTCAAGCTTTGTGCCATGCCTGCTGTATTTTCTCTGCAAGCAAGGTGGTCTACCTTCACTGCCAGTGTTTTTGCTATCCTGGCCTTTACAGGAAATTCCACTTTCTGCACTAGCCTAGCCTAGCATCTCTTTGAGAGGACCAGAATTAGTGGACATTAAAGTTTTACATGCAGACTGTGAGAAAATTCCAGGCAAAAACAGGCCACCAGTTGTAAATATGCATTTATGCGCTTTCTTCTACATGTATTACAACATAAAGATGCTATGATTAAGATCGCATCAATACCCATTGTCTTTCCAAAAACTGAATACTTCCATTCAATCCTTGATCTGTTCTGACCTTTCAAACTTTTCAAATGAGTGTATCTCAAAACTTTTGAAAATGGCGGCTCTGTCGATAGATAGACCGTTGTTGCTCTAAGGCATGGATATATTTGGATGATTTCTTGTCAAAGTGAATACCTGCGTCATGTTAAAGACAAATCCAGGAAATGGCAGAAACGAGAGAAGTGTGTGATTGTGGCAGTGGATCTCGTTCTCTCTGTGGCTGTTTCTCTTGCTCTTGTCTTGTTCATTCCATTTCTCTTTTCCTTTTTTAATATATTTTTTTTAATATCTTATACTTTGTCATCAATATAGAAAAACATCTTACGCTCAGTCTTCAACTCAGAAAAAATATACACTTTGTCATTACTACAGAAAAAACACATATCACTCTCTATCATCAATGCTGAAGAACATCTTATATTTTGTCATCAGTTAAAAAAATAAAAACCTCTTATACTCTGTCATTACTACAGAAAAAAACACATATCACTCTCTATCATCAATGCTGAAGAACATCTTATATTTTGTCATCAGTTTAAAAAAATAAAAACCTCTTATACTCTGTCATTACTACAGAAAAAAACACATATCACTCTCTATCATCAATGCTGAAGAACATCTTATATTTTGTCATCAGTTTAAACAAATAAAAACCTCTTATACTCTGTCATTACTACAGAAAAAAAATGCTACAACAATTTATATTGCTGTGTTATGACAATTTTAAAACAATGTTATTTGTAGTTTCAGAGTACAGTTACCATTGACACCTTTCATAGTTCACACGCACATGCACACCCACACACAGACATGAGGATTGATAATGATGTAAAAAATCCTGATACACCTCCCCATGTAAAACACCATGGTATTTATTTACTTATTCTTTTATATCGCAGATAATGGAATAAGCACTCATGTGCTTTTTTACATCCAGTCTGCACACGGAAGCCTATGAATAGAGAAGAGCTGTTTGACCCGTCAGAAGTGTCGTATCTCATGTCTCCATTTCGCTTTTCCTTGTGTCAGTCTCTCTTTTGTTTCTTGCTTTCTTTTTTTCTTTCCTCCTCTCTTCTCTCTTTCCATCCTATTCGTATGCCCCCCCTTCCCCACACCCACCACACGCCCACACACACACACTTTTGAGATTATGATGCGTATCAATCGTGCCTGTCAGTATTGTGTTTGCCCTTCATGGGATGATTAACATGTTTTTGACTTGACTTTGACTTTGACTTCACACACACACACACACACACACACACGCACGCACACGCACAGATATGTTTGTACTCACGTGCCCTCATACACTCTGACACATGCATGTATACACACTGACTTGAATATGTGCATTCAGGCTTTTGTTGTTGGTTGGGTTTTTTTACGTCTAATATAATTTTTTGTGAAAGGACATAAAATTGAAGGAACACACACGCACGCTGTGCGTGATAATATATGGAATTTTTACAGTTCTGAATCTTGTAAAGCAAACAAATCAAAACACTTGCATTCAAATCATTCTTGTCCATGCAACCATATTGCCAAAAGCCTTCACTTGATACCTTCAAATCCAGCCTCCAAACGCACTTATTTCCTACCTGAGACTTTCCCCCCAAATATCTGTCCCTAACTTTCAACAGCATTTTCACCTTCTAAGTGTTGCTCCGAGTGTGTGTGTGTGCGCGTGCGTGCGTGCATACGTGCGTGCGCATGGATTTGAAATCTGTTGTTCATTACGTTTAAGGAGAGTTGCATGCCTGTAAATGATTGAGTGCAAGCGCTTCGATTTGTTTGTTTTTTACAAGATTCAGTGCTATATAAATTCCATATATTATTATTAGGTTAAGAAATTTTTAATTCACACACACACATGCACAAACATTCATGCACACACACACAAACATGCATGCACTTACACACACACACACATGTACAAACATGCATGCACACACACACACACACACACTAAGACAAGGTGATAAAGATGGAGGAAACTGATTGAAAGTAGGGACAGCTGTGAGATGTAATGATGGAGGAAGATTTGTGGTAGGAAATAAGTAACTCAAACGCTTAATCACATGCTGAAAATCACACACATGCTTACATAGGGCAGAGACATGCTGACATATGCACAAGCACACATGCACGCACACACACACACACGCACAAACACACACACTTACACACAACACGCACACTTACACACAAACACACACATACAGAAAAATTCCCACTGCATCCATATGGAAAGTCCAAACTCACTAACAGTTTTTCAATAATGAATAATACTTTTCATTCTGAATGGCCACAAAGAAGTAATAATAATAATAATAATAATAATAAATGGAATTTATATAGCGCTATATCTTGCAGAGACAAATCAAAGCGCTTACACTCAACTCATTCTTACACAGTCATACAACCAGTAACAATTAATAGTTCCATCAAGTCCAAATGTGCACACACACACACACACACACACACACACAGGTCACACACCCAGGCAGGGCAATAGAATCTTGGCTGTTGAAGGCAGGGAAAAACTAAGAAGTATCATTGTCACTATCCATTTGGACATTGTGAAGCATATGCTGCTGTTGTTGTTGTTGTTTTATATCATAGAGTGTTGTTGCAAGTATTACTTGAGGTGTTGGGGGACAACAGCTGGTGGTGAATGCTGCTGACAGCGGCTGTTTCCACTGCTGTCCGTCTTCCTTACGCCAGCCAGTTCTCTCCCTTTTTTTCTTCTTCTTTTTATTTGGACAGAATTTAATTTTACTTGTCAGTAAAAAGACTGTACATTTCATCCACCATATCTCTGTGATAATAATAGTAATGACGATGTAATGATGATGATGATAATAGTAGTAATAATAATAACAATAATAATAATGAATGATGATGATGATAGTAATAATTGTAATAATAATAATAATAAAATAATAATGATGATGATTATACTACTACTACTTTTATTACTGCTGCTGCTGCTGCTGCTGATGATGATGATGATGATAATGTATGGAATTTATAGAGCAATGAATCTTGTAAAGCAACAAACCAAAGCGCTCACATTCAAATCATTTATACGCATTCAATTGCACATAAATAAGATAAACAGATATCAAAATTACACACACACACACACAGACACACACAGGTGCCCCCCCCCCCCCCCCCCCCCCCCCCCATCTTTTTTTCTCCACATTTTCCCCCTTTTTATATATCCGTTCAAAAATGGTCAGTTTCCTGTATGTGAGTTGTATCGTTGACTTTGTGATGAGGATGACACAAACTGCATGATTGTTATATTGTTGTTGTTGCGCATTCCCCAGCTTTACACTCTGGGGGTCATCACCCAGAACGTGCACTCTGACTCAACTCATCCCACCTGGGAATCCCTGTGAGATTGAAATTGCTCACTGAATGAGAAGATTGCGCGTATGACTGTAAGTACCTCACCATATAGGCAGCCATACTCCGACTTCAGAGGATTTTTTTCTCCTTTAAAGAAGAGTGCAGGTTGTTATGTTAAGAGCTTGTCATGGCTGAAGACAATCTCAACACAACATGTTACAACATTTTAGTGTAGGCCTTGGCAATTAGCTGACATCAATAACTGACACAGCTTTTGGCCTGGGCCAGACATGATCGTTAATGTAACCAGCAAGAGAGTATCTATCTAGGTCGACTTGAAATGACCCCTCTGTGATATCTTGTCTACTGGGGGTATGACATGTGACAGTGCATGAGAAAAAAACATGCATAATGAATCTTTACGTATTTTGTGACAAAATTAAATCACTGAAAAAGATTAGGAAAAATATGTTTTGAATGCCATTGTTAGTTTTTATTTCATTGGCAGTTGAATGTAAATATTCTTCAGTGGCCATTTTGCGGAAATTCATATTTAAAGTTTTTATATTTCTACAGATTTCGAATGAAGCAGGTCTCTTAAAACATCTAAATGTAACACTGAAATGGATTCAGTTTATGTTAATGATTTTGTGTATGCATAGAAAATACCTTGTAAATGGTGGTATAAATAGAACTTTGCTGTTTAAAGGGTTGGGGGGGGGGGTTGCCATGGCTTGTTTAATGCTCTGCGACTTACGTTCATTTTTCCCATGCTCTGTTACATGTGACCCAGGACACAAGAAAGATCTCTTTAGACTCTGTAAAGCTCACGGCTACAGAAACCAGCTCCTGAGAAAACACACAGAAGAATGGAAAATGTGCTTTCACCGGCTTAACACCCCGGGGGTCACCCAGAACATGCACTTTGACTCACTCACTCATCCCTCATGAGACTAACAACATCACAGAGCGTCAATAGACGTAAAATCGAATCCCTCGTGAGAATCACCAGGAGATTGCAAATACACACTGAACGAGAAGCTTGCGTGCGAAACTCTTTTCAAGTACCTCACTGGCAGGATGGTTTAGACATTCATCTAACAAGCAAACCGTGAGGTTCTGGGTTCGATTCCCAGCCTGGCCCTTTCTTCCCAGTTTGACAAAAAAGTCAAAGTGAATGTCAAAGTCTTTCGGAGGAGACTCTAAACCAGTCAGACCTGTGTGGCTTACAGACTTGTGCACGTCAAAAGAACCCACGACAGTTGAAAATCAGAAAGAGCAGGAAGGTACCTCCCAACTGTCCTGGCAAAATGGGTAGGTTCAATTCCCAATGTGTCCTTTTCTTTCTTTTTTCTTTTATTTCGAGGATAAGGGAATAAGTATTCATGGGTTTTTTCTAATCCCTGTGTGTATGGGGACGGGATAGCTCAGTGGTCGGAGCACTCGCTTTCCCCCAGCCAAGTTAAGCAGCGTCAAGCGTGGTTACCAGTTGGATGGGTGACCGTTTGCGCGCCTTGGCTTCAGTACAGTTCCCCCAGTTCCCCCAGCTGTAAATGGATACCTGCCCTCTTTAGGGTCAGGGAAGGTAAAGCAGCGAGGGAGAGGAGATGGGCGCCGCCCTCAATATGCTGGCCCTAGAGAAGTGAGGTCTCTGACGCCTCGCTCCCTACGACCTTATAGGTTATGGGACTCCTTTACCTTTCCTTTTTACCCTGTGTGTATGCAGTTTTGTAAATTTTGTCATCCGTTCCCACCAGCACACAATGGCCTACTCTTCCAAAAAGTAGGACGGGTTTTAACGTGTGCATAAGATATTCTGCGTGCCTTTGCACATGGGACCTCGGTTTATAGTTTCATCTGAAGGACTTTTGAGGAGAGTGGAGTTGGCACTGATGTAAACTCCAGAGGAAAAGTACGGGCCTACAATACAAGGCCTACAATAATTATAGGCCTAGCCATTTGCGAAAAAGAAACAGAGAAACAATCAAATCAGGGATGGCCTGGAACAAGTAAACTATAACACCTGGAACCTGGCTGAGAAAAGGTGGGTTGGATTGTAGACCTGGTCATGGAAAGTTGGATAGAATGTGAGATTCTAGAGAAAAAGGTGGGTTGAATTTTGGACCCAGTGAAAAGAAGGAAAAAGTGGGTAAAAATTTTGACTTGTCATCCGCCTTGATGCATTGCTTAGTGCCTTTGGTTATGCACTGAAAGGTTGTGGGTTCAAATCTCATAACAGCCAGAAGGATTTTTCCAGCCCTCAGCAGCTCATACCCAAGTATGTGCTGTGGGTCAGTGGGAAGACTGGGACCACACGCCAAGCACACATCCACTTACAGATGCCATTGAGGTTTTGCTCAACATGTACCGACAGCACTGAGTCTGTATCTCTCGCCTGGTCGAAATGCGGGGATATATTAAAGATATAAATCTAGAGCACAACCTTGTTGAGTAGTCATCTCAAACACCATGCACTTACCCTAAAGCATTGTATGTGGTCCTCATTGTCATTGATCATCATACAATAAATAAATAAATAAATAAAAGCCTCTGATCGGGTGGCGCCAGGGAACTTGCAACTCCCAGGCTGCAATATAACCAATCTGGGTAGGGCTGGGAGGAGAGATTGAAAATGAGTGGTGTGGGAACAGCAGAACAGGAACGTCAGAAAAGGAGGAAGCACAACATCCCCCCCCCCCCCCCAAAAAAAAAAACCCAAACCCAACCAACTACAAAAAAACCAAAAACAAAAAAAAACCATCAACACAACACAGTTTTGGAACTCTGGAAAAGGTGGGCCTGGGCCAAGGAAAAGGTGGATTGGAATTTCGACTTGATGGGGAAGTTGGACTGAGATTTGGACCTATTCATGAAAAGATGGGTTGGAATTTGGACTCTACAAGACACAAGGTGGATTGGACTTTGGACCTGGTCAGGAAAATTTGCAACAGGCATTGTATAAAAATCAGTTTCACTATGCTTTATAACCTTCCATTGCTATGGAAACTAATTCAAAATGGCTGACAACTCACTTTAAAAGAACAAAACTAAAAAGTATATATTGAATATATAGTAATTCTTTTGTCAGATATGTTTTTATAGATATTTTCCACATTCCTACAGATTTATTTCTGTTTTAACAGTTTTCTGATTTGCTGTGAATTTTTGTTTGTGTATTTTTGTTGCAAATCTGGCTGGATACAGAATTTCAAATTGCTATTACTTTTGAAGTTATTATAAACTCATGTAAATCTGTAGAACTTTAGATCATAACACAAACGAATAACATGCAAAATTTCAATACTGTTTCTCTTGTTTTTTAAAGTTTATATTCTTTACCCAAATAAAGGATTTGTCATATTAAAAAAAAAATTGGGAAAACGCACAAAGAAAATATGGGACATGAAAGTATATGATTCATTTTCCACACTGAACCCAGATCATGAAAAATCAAGTTTTTTTTCACTAAAAAGTCTGACTGGTGTCTAGCCGTAAAAAAATCAGAAAATGACCAATACATGATTTGTTTGAAACAGAATTTAAATCCCCCTTGGAGAGTTAAATAAATCACACTGTGCCATTGTGTGCCAGTTGGAACGATGACAAAATTTACACAACTGCATACACATGGGGACTAGATGGGGGAAAAGCACATGAGTGCTTATTCCATTATCCTCAAAACAAAAGAATAAATAAACAACAAACCATTATTAATTTGGGGGTCACGTAGTATCATAGAGTACGAGTGGGGAAAAAAATGTTGGTGATTTTCACAGATTTTTTAAAGCATGAAAAAATGGACTGTGCACTTGTTTTTGGGATTGTGAACATACAGCAATACCAGGTAGTCACAAGAAAGTTAGAAATAACCATCAAATGAGGTTTGCCTGTATTCCTACAGCGTTGACCCCGCGCATGCATATTGCGGTAAGGAAGCTAGCAGACGACAAAGGACTGAGGGGGTACAGTGTTTGCTGAAAAATAAAAAAATTTCAAACCTACCAAATTTGTTCAAAATCACATGAGTTTTGAGTCAGAGGCTAGTCTTTCACAAAAGTGGTTTTTATTTCTGTGGATGCCTTAGTGCGTGCGGTATGAATATAAGAGTCACATAGAAAAACAGAAGGAAAAGAGTGATTTTCTAATACTGGTGTGTAGCCTTATCGATTATCAATCCACACGTGCTTTCGTAGTTCGACAAGAGGGCTGTGCCTCGGAGGTTTGGGTTTGTGTGACTGTAAGGACCCCATCGCGATCTTTAGATTGTGTGCAGTTGTGAGCAGTGCAGGCCTTTCCAGAATTATATCCGACATCATCGTGAACAGCACCGCTAACACGCAGCCATGGGGAAAGTTAAGGTAAGCCACTCGCCGACTAACACTGTAACAGGAAAAATTCAACATCATAAGTACATGACTGATTAAAGGATTATGATTGATAGTTAAAAATTAGAAGTGAAGTACTGAGAAGAAAAAAGATCGTAACGTGATTTGGGTTCAGGTTGCCACAGCCTTTGTTGTGTTTGTGTTGATTTCAAAGAAAAATGCATTGTTTACTGTCTGGAAAAATTATTTGTTGTAAAATTTGAACAAGTACAGCTTATTTATCATTTATGACTTATTTAGTTATTGTACCATAACAATTCAAAGTATTTAGTGTTCAAGCAGTGATAATGTTAGGCAAACTGTTTCAGCCATTTAGATCTATGACTGGGTTAGTACAGATAATAATAATAATAATAATAATAATAATAATATATGGAATTTATATAGCGCTGAATCTTGTAAAAAACAAACAAATCGAAGGGCTTGCACTCAATCATTTACAGGCATGCAACTCTCCTTAAACATAATGAGCAACAGATTTCAAATCCATGCGCGCGCACTACGCACGCACACGCACGCACACACACACACACACACACACACACACACACACACACACACACGGAACAACACTTAGAAGGTGAAAGATGCTGTTGAAAATTAGGGACAGATATGTGGGGGAAAGTCTCAGGTAGGAAATAAGTGTGTTTTGAGGCTGGATTTGAAGGTATCAAGTGAAGGCTTTTGGCGAAGTGAAAGAGGGAGGTCATTCCAGGTGGATGGACCAGAAACAGAGAAGGAGCGACGGCCAACAGTGGTTTGTTTGAATCTGGGTGTTCGAAAGCACAAAGTATCTGCGGCTGAACGAAGGGAACGTGATGGAGTGTACAGGTGAAGACAGTTACAGAGATAAGAGGGTGCAGATTTGTGGAGACATTTGAAACAGAGGGTATTGATTTTATACTCCAGTCTTTGTGAGACAGGCAACCAGTGAAGAGATCGCAGAAGAGGAGTGATGTGTTCAGATTTTTTCTTTCTTAGGACCAGTCGAGCTGCAGAGTTTTGTATGCGTTGAAGAGAGTGGATAGATGATGCTGGTAGGCCAGCCAAAAGAGAATTACAGTAGTCTAAACGTGAAAGAATGAGAGATGTGACAAGCTTGGAAGTTGCATCAGTGGACAGATACTTGCGAATCGCGCTTATGCGCCGTAATTGATAGTAGCAAGACTGGCAGGTCTGGGTGATGAATTTTTTCATAGAGAGTGTGTTGTCAAGAACTACTCCTAGATACTTCACAACAAGACGTAAAAAGACGATAAAAACAACAGTGGTCGAAAAGTTATGAACCTGCCTAGAAACAGAAAGCTGAAAAGTCCTGGTTCGAAGTGAGTGGTGGTTCAATCCCCATTTGTACCCAAACTGTTCCCGCATCCACTAGACCCAGAATGGTGGTCAGAGTGTTAGTCTTTTGTGGATGAGATGAGAGACCATTAACTGACTTACTGAGTTCCTGGTTGCAACACATGCCAATGTAAAAGAACCCATGGCAACAAAAGTTGCCCCTGGCAAAATTATGCTCTAGAAAAAAGCCACTCTGATAGGGAAACAAATGCACATGATGGAGACAGGAAAAGAAAAAAAAAAGTGGCGCTGCTTTTGTGGGGATGTATTCTGCCCGGGGAGAGCAGCTCAAATTTCATGCAGATAAATGTATCTGCTGTGACTTAAAGTAAGTGGTATTCAGTACAATATAGCAATGCAAATTACAATACAGTAAGTACAGTACAATATATACAATACAATTGAGTACAGTACAATATATACAATACAAGTGTGCGTTTGTGAAGATAATTTGATCAGTTTCACACACAAACACATGCACACACACACACACACACACACACACACACACACACACACACACACACACACAACACACACACACAACACAGACACACAGACACACACACAGACACACAGACACACACACACACATACAGACACACACACAGACACACACACAGACACACACACACACACACACACACTCACACACACACACACACACACACTCACACGCACCACACACACACGCACACACACACACACACACACGCACACACACACACACACACACACACGCACGCACCCCCCCACTATAGCACCAGCTGTTGCTTATTGTCATAGCAGTTGATGGTGTCTTGTTTTAAATACTCAAGGCAGACAGCTTAGGTCAAGAATATTTATTAATTTTTTTTCTCATCAGGTATTGATTTGATATTATTATTATTATTAATAACGCTTTCAAAGGGATGCCGCAGTTCTGCTGTGAATACATGATAGTATTGACTGCAGCTGTTGCTGCCAGTATTAGTTAAGTTAGGAATCAATGCATTAAATTATCACATGTATGTATGTGGGGGGTGGGGGAGGGGGGTAAGAGAGGAGGTCCTGTAAATTGTATTTTATGCAGCAGCTGAAAGAAACGTTTTGTCTTGAGCTCTGTGAGAGGTGATGGTCTTGTTGTAGTCATTTACTGATTTAGTGTGTGTGTGTGTGTGTGTGTTTGGGAGTGGGGGGGAGTTACTCAGTTAGGTAGGGCTGGGGGTCTTTTATTGTTACCATTTTATTATTTTTTTATTTTGAGGATAGTAGAGTAAGCACTCATGTGCTTTTTTACATCCAGTCCCCGTGTTTATGCAGTTTTATCAGTTTTGTCATCCGTTCCCACCGGCACACAATGACCTACTTTCTGAAAAGCAGAACGCGTTTTAATGTGTGCGCAAGATGTTCTGGCACACAGGACCTCGGTTTATAGTCTCATTTCAAATTCAAATTCAAAAGCTTTATTATCTCAAAGACAGAGAAATTCCGGCGGGTTACTCGCCATACATAAAAACAATAAACATTTAAACATAGTATTTAAAACACACACACACTGTCCAACATCAGCACGCACCCATCATGAGATAAAATGCATCCACAAATCAGCAATATCTCAGCCAGCCACAAACCCACCCCAACAAAAATCACTTTACTCATGTGCGCACAAGTAAACCCGTACGTCCGCACATTCACAGTCACTCGCGCACGCGCACGCACGCTCGCACATTGTAAACATTCGTACCCATGCTCACGCATTTTAATAATATAAGTCAAATTGTTATAACATGTTGTATAAGACAAATATTAATTAAATTAATACTATGTTCTTTTAAGATATTGAACAGTCTAAAATAATAACACGGGCACGTATTTAAAGAAGAAAAAAATCATTTGTATAACATGTATGATAAGACAAATATCAGTGAAGTTAATACTCTATGCTATTAGAAACTGAACACAGTTTACACTAATAAAAGGTAGACTTTAGTCTCTCTCTCTCTCTCTCTCTCTCTCTCTCTCGCTCTCTCTGTCGTGGGCTTTAGTTCAATTCAGATTTATTGTCATACATTTATTAATTAGCAGAATTGAGGTTGGAATAAAACTATTTTTAAATCGCAGGGTTCTAGACTTGGGTACTCTGTAGCGCTTTTGAGAAGGCAGGAGTTCAAAATATTTTGCAAGCACATGTGTGTCATCACTCACAATCTGTCTAGCTCTGTCTCTCTGTTTATAGTCTCATCTGAAGGACTTTTGGAGGGAGTGGAGTTGGCACTGATGTTAACTCTAGAGGAAAAACCTTTGTGAAGGATTCGAACTCGGGCCAGCAGATCTCAAGCGTAATGCGCATCACTCTAACCACCAGGCTATCATGTCCCCCTCTCTCTCCTGTCACTGATTGTGTGTGTGTGAGACTGTGTCAGTGTGTGTGCATGTGTGTGTATCACTGTATGTCAAATGTGTGTGTCTAAGCTAACTTAGTTTTTTTCATATTTATACATGTCTTTTCACTGAGGAATCTTATCGAGTTTTTCACATAATTTGTATTTCAAGCATTCTTTTGTGTGTTTGAAGGTTCATATCATTTATTTGTAAAATGAATACATGTATGATGTGTATTTCAAGTTGTTGTTATTGTCATCATTATTCCTGTGTGTGGACAGATTGGAATCATCGGGGGCTCTGGGCTGGACAGTCCTGACCTGCTGGAGAACAGACAGGAGAAAGTGGTCAGCACTCCCTACGGCAATGTATGTAGTACTGCTAGTACTGAGTAGTAGTCGCTGCTACTACTACTACTACTTCTTCTTCTTCTTCTTCTTCTTCTTCCTCTCCTTCTCCTCCTCCTCTTCTTCTTCTTCTACTACTACTACTACTACTACTACTACTACTACTACTACTACTACTACTACTACTACTACCACCACCACCACCACCACCACCACTACTACTACTTCTACTGCTGTTACAGTACTACTAGTGTAAAGATGCAGCATTAACGACAACAACAAGAATAGTGATGATGCTG
>CM054150.1:2526699-2564199 GCA_028751875.1 Rapana venosa | reverse complement strand
GTCCACACTGGCGGGGAACTAAGGGACACAGCATGATCTGGGGACGGGACAGCCTAGTGGTTAGAACATTGCGCTCGCAGTCTGACCACCCGGGTTCGATTCCTGTTCAAGGGGGATATTTTCCCCTGGAGTTAACATCAGTGCAGACTCCACTCTCCCCAGAAGTCCTTTGGAAGAGACTATAAACCGAGGCCCCGTATGTGAACGCACGCAGAACATCTTGCGCACATTAGATCCTGTTCCGCTTTTCGAAAGAGTAGGCTATTGTGTGTCCGTGGGAACAGATGACAATTTACAAAACCACATATGCACGGGGACTGGATGTAAAAAAAGCACATAAGTGCTTATTCCATTATCCTCCATATCAAGGAATAGATAAATAAATGACGTTGTTTTCTCTTCTTTTCCGTACAGCCCTCCGATGCTCTGATCCTTGGCCACATCAAGGGAATAGACTGCGTCTTGTTGGGAAGGTAAGAAAACAGCGGCGTTCACTTCAAGCCAATCAGGATCAGTGGATGCTGCAGCCGAGTCACTGACACCGTTTTACTGCATTCCCCTGGGTCCATGAACTCAGGGGTTCAAATCCTGGCTGTGGCATTTTGTGAGTTAAGGGTGGGGATTTTTATGACCCCTCAGGTGAGCTTAAAATGCAGACCTGCCAGTGCTGTAATCCTCTTTGTGCTTACACACACGCAGAAGATCATATAAACGTGTTAAAAATTTCATGGCAGTGTCTGGGTGGCTGCGGAAAAGTTGGAACATACCCAGCATGCATCCTGCACTAAAAATTGAGCTGCTCCGAAGTTGGAATGTGTCGGCTGAGGCCACGGGCAGACCCCTTGCAGAGTGACAGACACAGTGAAGACCAGGCGCCCTGCCCCTAACGCAGCACAGAAAGAGGGGAGAGAACTGGGCATAAACTTGAGGAAAGAATAGGAAATGGTGCAGTGTTCCAAATCTTGCCCATTGAATTTTCAAGTGGGGGGTCTCCACTCCTTCAGCTGAGTTGTATGGCCGTGTTTTCCCGTCAAAACTCCATTTTTTAGTATTGGTCTTGTAACTGGTTCACAACTTGTTTGGCATCATGCTCAATGTCACATCCCGTCACCGTCACCGATCCCTCAGATTCCGAATCCTTTGGGGCGCCTTGGAAGCTTTGTCAACCCCCTTTCTCCAGTCCTCTCGTCTCTCAGCCGCCCTCAGGGTGTCTCTCAGCATCCCAGCTGCCCTGTACTCTACAGGTACTTACAACTATGGCTGACGTGTGTGCAATATGTGCGCACACTTTTGTTTTACACCCATTTAAGAAAAAAACACCTGAAACAGCTGATTGTTGTACATATCAACTAAAAAGGGCTAATATTTATATGACACTCAGCCACATAATGAGTCGCATTGCACCAGAGGTCAATTTCTAGTTATTGGCATGTTATTGATCTGTAATAAAAAGGCTGTTCAACACAAAAAACAGACTGAAAATCGAACGATGCTATGAAAAGTTATTACAAATTGAAATGATACACTGCAGGACGTGACAAAATGAGAAATTCACGAGTTCAGCATCGCAATAGGTGGTCACAATGAGGGCTTGGGTATTTTAAAACACGTTTTAAAGCAAAAGGAAACAAAATTATGCCTTGCTGTTTCATTACAAGGTAGAAGAATGGCTATAGTTTTATAATCAATCAAAATCTCAAAATCGACTAGCAGAAAAGTGGGTCAGGTGTTAGCTAAGCGACTCATTTTGTGGTGGAGTGTCACATAAAAGCTTAACACTGAGCAAACTGTTAATGTCCTGCAGCTATATCCAGAATGATCATGTGTCTCGCTCTTCATGGGTGGCATGTTGGGCTGTGTTTAAATACCTCCACTATATACCAACAAGTAAAATACTACGAAGACCTGCTGACCACAGTCAAGAAAAGGAAGCTCAGATGGTATGGACATGTGACAAGATCAGATGGGCTGTCCAAGACCACACTGCAAGGAACAGTGCAGGGGAAGAGAAGGCGAGGCAGGCCGAAGAAGAAATGGGCAGACAACATCACTGAATGGACAGGGAAGAGCTTCTCCACAACCCAGGCACTTGCCCACAACCGCCGCAAATGGAGCCAACTGGTGCAACGTTCGTCACTGCAGTGCCCCTACGACCCTGGAGGGGGTTATGGGAGCAGAGGAGATGAGGTGACTATATATAGGCAGCCATACTCTGACTTCTGACTGCACCTCTACCAGCTTGTAATCAGGAACCTGCCTTCTTCAGGTCCAGTTCACCTGTACACCCCATCCCGTTCCTTTCACTCATCAGCGGATAGTCTGCTGTCAAACATCCAGATTCAAGCAAACCACTGTCGGCGGTCGCTCTTTCTCCATTTGTGGTCCATTAACCTGGAACGCTCTTCCTCTATCCCTTCACCAAAAACCTTCACTTTGTGAACGACGAGTAAGTCACGAGAGACTTGTGCTGCAGGAAGAAATGTGTTTCAAGAGCGACTCCAGAAACAGAGGCAAAATTCATGTGTGAAGTTTTGGAATCAGCAGCATGGACAACTGTAGGCCAAAAAACCTAAAGACGCTTTTTGAAGTGACACTGGCTGGTGAAAAACAGTGATACCATACACCAGGTGGATCGGTGGTCTAGAGGTAACGCGCCTGTCTAGAAAGCGAAAAGCCCGGGTCGGAAGTGTGCGGTGGTTTGTATCCTGTTTGGACCCAAAACTTTTCCCCCATCCATTAGATCATGAGTGGTGGTCTGGGCACTAGTCTTTCGGATGAGACGATAAACCGAGGTCCCGTGTGTTACACGTAATTATTTAGCGCACGTAAAAGAACCCACGGCAACAAGAGAGTTGTCCCTGGCAAAATTCTGTAGAAAAAAGTCACTCTGATTGGGAAACAAATACTGTTGCGGACAGGAAAAAAGAAACCAACAAAAAAAGGGTGGCGCTGCTCTTGTGGCAACGTGCTCTCCCCGGGGAGAGCAGCCCGAATTTCATGCAGAGAAATCTGCGTGACTTAAAGTGGTATAGATAAATAATAAAGAAATAGAAGAAAACTAGAGTGACAGAACCATCACTTACATTACTACACGTCAGGTGGGTGTCTCCCACAATCTGGCCTGAGTTTCTGAAGACATATCACCTTCACTTTTACTTATCCTGCAGTCTGGTTGACTGTTGGGGTACCACTGAAGATTTTGCAGCCAGCTTCCTCCACTCCCCATGGTTCTCAGCTGTCTGTAGCAGTTCGTTCCACTCAAGGCTACCAGTCCATTCTCTGATGTTGTCATCGTTTTCTGTCTGCCTCTTCGTCTCCTTCCTTGTACTGTCTCATGTAAGGACATTCTTTGCCAGAAAAGGTAAAGGCGTCCCATAACCTATGTGGTTGTAGGGGGAGTGAGGCGTCAGAGACCTCAGCTTCTCTAGGGCCAGCATATTGAGGGCGGCGCCCATCTCCTCTTCCTCGCTGCTTTACCTTCCCTGACCCTAAAGAGGGCAGGTACCCATTTACAGCTGGGTGAACTGGGGGAACTGTACTGAAGCCAAGGCACGCAAACGGTCACCCATCCAAGTGGTAACCACGCTTGATGCTGCTGAAAACATTGGCTCGGCAAAAGTGTTCTGACCACTGAACTACCCCAAACGAATACCATGGATTCTTTCACCTCTCCTTTAGTTCACTGATTGGTCAGTTTTCTGGAGCTGGTATGAAATGTATACTGTATGAAAGCATGTTGTTGTTTTTATCTGGAAAAGACGACGGTGTTGTTATGGTTGTGGTTGTCAGACATGGACGTCACCATACCATCAGCCCTAGCAACATCAACTATCGAGCCAACATCGCAGCGTTGGCAGCGGAGGGATGTACCCATGTGGTGGTCACCACGGCTTGTGGGTCACTGCAGGAGAACATCCACCCCGGGGAGATCGTCATCATCGACCAGTTCATCGACCGGTGGGTTGATTTCTCTGTGTGTGTGGGGTGGGTGGGTGGGTGTGTGTGGGTGGGTGGGTGGGTCTGTCTTGTTTTGTTTGTTTTGTTTTGTTTAATGTCTATTCACTACATGGTGATTTAGACACACCCGCATTCATACCAAAGTACCTATTATTACACACCGCATCTCTCTCTCTCTCTCTCTCTCTCTCTCTCTCTCTCTCTTCTCTCTCTCTCTCTCTCTCTCTCTCTCTCTCTCTCTCTCCCCTACACGCACCCACATCCACACACACATAAGTATATAAATATATACATATATATATATATATATATATATTATATATATATATATGTAATTACAGTAAAGGTTTTACAGGTGAAGAATATATGACTTCAGCAACTGACACTATGAATTGCTGAGAGTCATATAAAACTTCTTGACTAGTGGCATATTTCTTATGCATATCTAAACCTCTCCTTTTATACATGTCAAGAAGAATTGGGCAATCAAACAACAAATGGTGGACTGAAAGTGGAATAGAACAACAACATGTTACTCTTATGGCTTTGAATTTTTTGTCTGATACTGATATTGATGTTTGCCAAATTCTGTTTTGCGTTGACTCAAAGGCAGTGTTAATGGCATTAAAGTCATGGCATGGTAAAATAAGGAATGATATTGTATTTGAGATAAAATTCCTGATACATTCTATTGCAAGCAGAGGCATCAGCATAACTTTTTGCTGGATCCCCTCTCATTGTGGAATTTATTCGAATGAGCTGGTTGATTCTTTGGCAAAACAAGGTGCCTCTGAATACAGTACTGAAGTGTTTGATTCTAATCTTGCATTGTTGTCTTATGAAATTCATTCTAAGTTAATGAAATGCATACATTCAAAGATTATAGAAAAACATTATCAGCAGTTTCCTTGCCCACGGAAATTAGAAATTCTAATACATAAACTGAGATTAAATGCATGGAATACTAAATATTCCAAAAAAAAAACCAAAAAAAATGTGGGTCTGTCTGTGTGATTCAGATTCAGAATATTTTATTGCCATTTAAGTCATGTAGACTTCTTTGACGCAACAACTAAACATCAATTATAATGATTATCTATTTTGGCTAAAAGTGGGTGGGTGGGTGTGGGTGTGTGTCTGTGTGTGTGGGGGGGTGTGTGTGTGTGTGGGTGAGTGAGTGTGTGTGTTGTGTGTGTGTTTGTCTGTGTGTGTAAGTGTGTGTGTCTGTGTGTGTCTGTGTTTGTGTGTGTGTGTATCTGTGTGTGTGTGTGTTTATTTTATTTATTGGGGGTTTTTGGTTTGTTTTTTCTTTTATATCCAGGATAATGGAATAAGCATTTATGTGCTTTTTTACGTCCAGTCCCCGTGTTTATGCGGTTTTGTAAATTCTGTTTCCATCGGCACACAGTGGCGTACTCTTATGAAAAGCGGAACAGGATGTAACGTGTGCGCAAGATGTTCTCTGTGTGTGTGTGTGTTGCTGTCTGTCTGTCTGTGCCTCTCTCTGTCTCTGTCTTTCTCTTTCTGTCTCTCATTCTCTCTTTCTGTCTGTCTCTCTCTCTCTCTGTCTCTGTCTGGCTTCTTATATACAGGCTGGTGGCCTTACTATTAAAACCCTGAGTTCTCTCTCTCTCTCTCTCTCTCTTCTCTTCTCTCTCTCTCTCTCTCTCTCTCTCTCTCTCTCTCTCTCTCTCTCTCTCTCTCTCTCTCTCTCCTCTCTCTCTCTCTCTCTCTCTCTCTCTCTCTCTCTTGCTCTCACCCTTTGTCTCTGTCTGTGACTCTGTCTATCTGTCTGTTTCTCTTCTCTCTCTCTCTCTCTCTCTCTCTCGCTCTCTCTCTCTCAGTGTATGCATGTATTTTTCTGTCTGTGTGTGTCTCATTTAGCTACAGCAGGTGGCACGTTGTGTAACAACACACACACACACACACACACACACACACCTCATTTACACGTGTCCAGTCTGCTGGCAGGACTCAAGGCCGGAAGCAGACGTTTTACGACGGCTCTCCAGAGGCGCCCCCTGGAATTTGCCACATCCCCATGAATGAGCCCTTCTGTAGCAGAACAAGGGAGGTAAGACTGCTTACCACCCCTCCCCTCTCCCCCCCACCTTTTTCTTTTTTTCAAAGCTGTTAGCATTTAACCCTTTTCGCCCCACATCAACCTGAGCCATCTCATTCTCCAGACTCAAGTACGTTTCAAGCCGTTACTGCTGAAAGAGGGAGAGGTCACAAAAACAGTCGTCAGAAGTTTGTTTCTCAATGGAGCTGCGAAGCAAAATCTGAGTTAGCTGTCAGAACCAGGATTGCGAGTGCTTGGAAGAAATGGAAAGAATTGGCAAGTCTGCTCGGAAATCAGAAAATCCCACTGGAGAGACGCTGTCTGATATATAAGGCCTGCATCAGACCTGTTCTCCTGTATGGTTCGGAGACGTGGGTTTTCACAAAAACTGTCAAACGTTTGTTGAAGAGCTGTGAAAACCGAATGCTACGCTACATGACAAAGTTCAAATGGGAAGACAGGATCACGAATGAAGAACTTTGGAAAATGTGCAAAGTTGATGATCTGAAGTCTGTAGCTAGTAGCAATAGACTGCGTTGGTTTGGGCACGTTCAACGGAAAGCAGACCACCACATCATAAAAAGAGCAATGAACTTCGTAGTGGATGGAAAGAGACCAAAGGGAAGACCTAGCAAGACCTGGGCTGCCTTTATTGCAGATGATCTTAGAGAAAGGGGCATAAATAAGGAGGCAGCTCAAAACAGAGAGATGGAGAAGGCTCATCAATGTCAAACCTCCCCTGGGAGAAACATGACAAAAAAGGAAGAAGAAGAAGAATGGAGTGTTGGACCACACAGTTGACATGTGGCACAGGAAGAACCAAGAGTAATCTGACTTCATATTACAGGAAGTTAGCAAGGCTGACTGAAACTATTCACCAAAAACCAAAGTAATGTTCAGGACACAAGTCCCTCATTCCGTGGTCTCTTGTAAACAAGGAGTAAGTCATGAGGGATTCGTGCCGCGGGAAGAAATGTGTTAATGCTGCTGTAAGATGATTTTTTTGGGGGGGGGGGGGGGGGGGGGGGGGGGGGTACATTTGTTTGGTTTGCTAGATTTCAGTCCAATTTCCATCTTCCTCCTGTTCCATTTTCATCGTTTCAGTTCATAGGTTCAGTTTTTTTGTGTTTTTTTATCACAATTCACTTGCCTCAAAAGGTTACTCCCCACCCCACCTCCACACCCACCACCCTCACCACCAAATGTCTCAATTTTTGCAACTGGCAAAATGGGTTTTTGGCTGGGTGGTAAGAGCATTTGACTTCCTCTTCCGTCCTGTGGATCTGTGAAGTCATGGGTTCAAATCTTGACTGTGTGTATGTTTGTTCGTCGTGTTCGATGATGACCTCCAAACAGCAGAGGAGGCAGCTGCTGTTTCAGAAATTGGGCAGAAATTTGATTATAGTGGAGTTACCTTGCCCATAGTACATCCCCACTCTCTCGGCCAAGTGGGCATAAGGACAGTCAGCGTTGGAGATGTTCTCCAAAGGCCAACCAGCCCCCAGGGCTGCAGCACATAAGGACTGTGCAAGCCAAGCCTCCTAGTCAGAGAGTCATAGTCGATCTCTAAAGACTAAGCTGTAAAGTGGAATTCCATGAGTGGGAAAGAAAGCCACTGGTCATACTACAGCCTCTCACTTTGCTGTTGTTGCCCCCAGCATCACTGGTTTAATCAAGGACTGGGATAAAGCCCAGGCGCTGACGGCACCTGGTGAATCCACGCTGGGGATTTTTACCATCTTCAGGGTCAACCTAGAGCCCATTTCCTCTGTGTATGTATAGATGTGCGTGCTGATCAAACATGCATGTGAAGATCCTGTAATGCATGTCAGCATTCATTGGGCTGTAGAATCACAAACATACCTAGCATGCACCCTGTGCCTGTGAGAGGGATGGGCTCCGCCAGGTTCAACTCGCCCAAGAGACTTTGCCTGAAAACGTCAGTGCAATGCAGTACCCCAACAACTCCTCGGGAAGCTAAGAGAGAGAGGACGAAGAATACTGATTGATTTCTCATCATGCCCCATAGAATTAAGAGAGAAAAGATTATGAAAAATGCTGATTTATTACTCGTCACTACTCATAGAGTTGGGGACGGGATAGCTCAGTGGTCAGAGCACTCGCTTTCCCCTAGCCAAGGTTAAGCAGCATCGAGCGCGGTTACCAGTTGGGTGGGTGACCATTTGCATGTCTTGGCTTCAGTACAGTTCCCCCAGCTGTAAATGGGTACCTGCCCTCTTTAGGGGTCAGGGAAGGTAAAGCAGCGAGGGAGAGGAGATGGGCGCCGCCCTCAATATGCTGGCCCCTAGAGAAGCTGAGGTCTCTGACGCCTCGCTCACCTACAACCACATAGGTTATGGGACACCTTTACCTTTCTTTTTATTCATAGAGTTAAGAGAGAGAGGAAGAAGAAGAATGCTGATTCATTACTCGTCATACACAGCGCACAAATCCAGCATAACTCAGTCAAGGGTCCAGGGCCCAGTGCTAAAATCAGCCCACCCCTTCCTTTTACCAAGTCCAAGTGTGGTCAGTTCCTGCTGTAATCAGCACCAGCTGGGATGGAATGGATAGCAGCTGAGAGTGGGGAAATGACAGCTGTGCTTACTGTACACATTTTTTGTTACTCTCTCTCTCTCTCGCTCTCTCTCGCTCTCTTAATTAATGCTTAATTCATTTGAGAATTATATGTTTATTAACGCATATCTCTTTTCTTTAAAAAAAAATATTTATAATCTTTGTGACTTTTGAAATTAATGTCCAGGTCAGTTAGGGATTACGTATTGTTTATTGTTAAATATACACTTATCTCTCTTTTAAATCATGTTGTCGTTGTTGTAGTAGGGTTTCCCCCCCTTGTTTTGTTGATAGTCCCAAATCAGGGCAAGGGTCGGATGAAAACAAGTATGCGCATGCTTATTCTGTTACCCTTGAAAAATAAAGATTTTTTCCTTCCTTCATTCATTCATTCATTCATTCATTTTCTCTCTCCCTCTCTCTCCTCCCCCCCCTTCTCTCTCTCTCTCTTTCCCTTTCTCCCCCCTCTCTCTCCCCCCTCTCTCTCCCCCCTCCCTCTCTCTCCCCCCTCTCCCTCTCCCCCTCTCTCCCTTTCTCTCTCTCTCCCCCTCTCCCTCTCCCTCCCCTCTCTCCCCCCTCTCTTCTCCCCCCCTCTCTCTCCCTCCCCCCTCTCTCCTCCCCCTCTCTCTCCCCCCCTCTCTCTCCCTACCCCCTCTCTCCCTCTCCCCCTCTCTCTCCCCCCCTCTCCCTCCCCCCTCTCTCTCCCTCCCCTCTCTCTCTCCCCTCCCTCTCTCCCCCTCTCCTCACTCTCCCCCCTCTCTCCCTCCCCTCTCTCTCCCCCCTCTCTCTCCCTCCCCCTCTCTCTCCCTCTCACCCCTCTCTCTCCCTCCCTCTCCCTCTCTCCCTCCCTCTCCCCCCCTCTCCCCCCCCCCTCCCCTCCCCCCCCCCCCCCCCCCCTCACTCCCCCCCCTCTCCCTCCCTCCCCCCCTCTCTCTCTCTCTCTCTGTGTCTGTCTGTGCGTGTATGTCTACACAGATTCTGCGGCAGTGTGTGGCAGATCAGGGGCTGGGTCACCACGCCCAGGGCACCGTGCTGACCATCGAAGGCCCGCGCTTCTCCAGCAGGGCCGAGAGCCGGCTGTGGCGCCACTGGGGGGCCCACTGCGTCAACATGACCTCCGTGCCAGAGGTGATGACCTCGCCCTCCTCCTCCTCCTTATCCTTCTCCTTCTTCTTCTCCTCTTCCCCCTCCTCCTCCTTCTTCTCTCCTCCTCCTCTCTCCTTCTTCTCCTCCTCCTCCTCCTCCTCTCCTTCTTCTCTCCTCCTCCTCCTCCTCTCTTCTTCTTCTCCTCCTCCTCCTCCTTTTCTTCTCCTCCTCCTCCTCCTCTTCTTCTCTTCCTTCTTTTCTTCTCTCCTCCTCCTCCTTCTTCTTCTCCTCCTCCTCCTCCTTCTTCTTCTCCTCTCCTCCTCCTCCTCCTTCTTCTTCTCCTCCTCCTCCTCCTTCTTCTTCTCCTCCTCCTCCTCCTCCTTCTTCTCTCTCCTCCTCCTCTTCTCTTCTCCTCCTCCTCCTTCTTCTTCTTCTTCTTCTCCTCCTCCTCCTCCTTCTTCTTCTCCTCCTCCTCCTCCTCCTTCTTCTCCTCCTCCTCCTCCTCCTTCTTCTTCTCCTCCTCCTCTTCCTTTCCTCCTCGTACTCCAACTCCTCCTCTCCTCCTCCTCCTTCTCCTCCTCCTCCTCTCCTTCTCCTTCTCCCCTCCTCTTCCTCCTCCCCCTCTCCTCCTTCTTCTCTTCCTCCTCCCCCCCCTCCCCCTCCTCCTCCTTTTTTAATTTTTCAGCAAACACTGTACCCCCTCAGTCCTTTGTGGTCTGCTAGCTTCCTTACCGCAATATGCATGCGCAGGGTCAACGCTGTAGGAATACAGGCAAACCTCATTTGATGGTTATTTCCAACTTTCTCGTGACTACCTGGTATTGCTGTATGTCCTCAATCCCAAAAACAAGTGCACAGTCCATTTTTTTCATGCTTAAAAAAATCTGTGAAAATCACCAACATTTTTTCCCACTCGCACTCTATAGAAGATACTACATGACCCCCAAATTAATACCGGCGTGTAGCCTAAAGACCAACCAAAAAAAGAGAAAAAAGTGGAATAACTCTCACCTGCTAAATCTCTCTCTCATGATTGCTCTGCTCTTTATAGATGACTGGGTTTTTTTTATATGGCTGTCCTTTCTAGATTTTCTCTGTTTCAAATATCTACACCCTCTAATCTACACCCTCTTATCTCTGTGACTGTCTTCATCTATACACTCCATCCCGTTCCCTTCGTTCAGCCGCAGATGCGTTGTGCTTTCCAATACCCAGAGTGAAGCAAATCACTTTCACTCTTTCTCTGTTTCTGGTCCATCCACCTGGAATGACCTACCTCTATCTCTTTGCCAAAAGAATTCATTTGATACCTTCAAATCCAGCCTCAAAATGCATTTATTTCCTACCTGAGATGTTCCCCTCATATCTGCTCCTACTTTTCAACAGCCATCTCCATCACCCTTCTACCTAAGTGTGTTTTGTGTGTGTGTGCGCGCGTGTGAATTTGATATGTCTGTTAATCCTGTTATTTGTGGATGGATGTAAATGATTTGAATGGTGTATGTGTGCGTGCGCACATGCGTGCGTGCATGCATGCATGTGTGTGTAAATTTGATATCTGTTAATCCTATTATTTGTGGATGGTTGCATGCATGTAAATGATTTGAATGTAGTGCATGCGTGTGTGTGTGCGCGTGTCAAAGTCAAACTTTTATTTTCAGATGGTACATTGAATAAGCAGTGCATTTGCTTTTTTTTCCATCAAGCCATCTATCTAACGAAAAAAAAAGAGAGAGAAAAAGATAATATATATATGCAGACATAGAATAAAAAACCTAATCTATGATAAACCATACAAATCAAACAAGAGAAGACAATAATATATGCATACATGGAATTAAAAACAAAACAAAAAACCCTGAACAATATTAAACCATACAATTCAAATAATTAAAAAATCTTGAAAATATATCCGTAATAATACAAACACGCAACAAAGAAAAACCAAACCAAGACAAACAAAGAAAAACACAACAAAATTAAAAAAAGACACACCAACTGCCCACCCCCCCTCACACACATACACACAAAAACCTTCAACCATACAAACAACTGAACAAAACAAACAAAAAAGATAAAACAACAAGAACAACCACAAGCAAATAAACAAACAAACACAAACATATGTACACAACAACAACAGCGCCAATAATTAACATAAGACAAGAATAACAGCCAAAGCAAATGAAGAACAATATAGAACTAACAAAATATGAAAAAAGAGTCCAAAATACCCCCTCCCCAAGAAAACCACCCTAAAACCCAAAACAAACAAACAAAAAGCAAAATAAACCAGAACTCCACCCCCCACCACCACCAATAACAACAACAACGACCAACAGAGGAAACTGATGTATAGATTCCTTTTAAATCATTTAAACACTTGCATACACATACACACCCTCACCCATATCCCCTTCACCACATATAATATATAAAGGGAAACAAGCAAGCAGACATTGGATTCAGAGCAAAAAAGTGAAACAAAGACATCCATTCCCTCCCTCTCCCCTGGTCATATACACGCATGTACATGTGCTTTTTGATTTAAGGCAGAACAACGTTAATCCTTCCATCAAAGAATAAATTCAGGCAATGTAAACCCGTCCAGCAATACTTACATCAGCAATAACAATTTAGGTCATCTAATAACAATGAAAAAGAAAATAAACAGCGGCAAAATTAAATAAATCAGCATATTTTTGTGTAAGCCCCAAACAAGAAAGTACAAATCCAAAACCAAACCAATTACACAACACACGCGCACTCACACACGTGTACACACACACACACACACACACCAGATTCAAAGCGTGTTGGGGTCGATATCATATCAACCCATATATAGATCAATGCTTACATATGTACTCTATATGAATATGAAAACTTGGGTCATATCTGATTTTAATGGCAAGAATAACGTCAGTGACACTTTTAACTACTCTCTTAAGTTTACAAGTCGTGTTCTGAACTTTTATTCTTGAAATATCTTTTTAGATATGTTTTATACTGATTTTTGCTTTTAATACATTTTAAATTTTGGGGGGAGTTTATTTCATAGGTCACTGCCTGAATACAAGAGGCTCAATTTATATAGGCCTTCGTGTGTGTGCATACGTGCGTGCATGCATGTGTGTGTGTATGTATCACCTGTACATTCCTTCTTGTTCCCTCCGCTCTGCTGCAGATACCCTGGGCTTACGAATACCTAGATTCAACCAATCCACTGTTGGTTGTCGCTCTTTCTCTATTTCTGGTCCATCAATCTGGAATGACCTCCCTCTCTCCCTTCGTGAAAAGCCTACTTGCGACAGCCTTAAATCCAGCCTCAAAACATACCTATTTCAACCTAAGATTTTTCCTCTTGTATTCATTCATATCTGTCGTGCTTTAATAGCCAAATTCCTCCCTCTGAATGTACACCTCTGTCGTGGTTGTGGCACGCGCTAGTTACATGTCGTTTTGAATTTGTTTGTTTATTATTGTTGTGCTGGTAGGACGGATTGATGGAACGCTCTGATTTGTAATTGCCAAGATACGGCGCTCTATAAATTGCCATTTATTGATTACCTATTTAAAACTATGATTTTAAGCTTGTGTCTGTATAGTTCTCTGTTTGTGTAGCAAAGTTCTCAGCCCTGAATTAAAGCCTGTGCTATGCGGCACTGGCTCTGGTGTAGTGTACGACAGTTGGAAATGAGGACTTGAAGCAGTAAGATAACACTTTTTTTTTTTAAAAAAGATTTGATGGCAACCTCACTAAGGATTGAGATTTGGCGTCGACAGTGTTTTCTGCCATTAAGGTACCTGTTCCAATATCTTTGATGGGTGGGTCTATATTTTTTTTTTTATTTTTAAAGTTTTTGTTGGAAATAACCATCAGTGCTTTTCTTCAGCACGCTTGTGAGGTTGTAAATTTGTAACGTCCTGGCAAAATACACTTTTTTTTTTCGAAAACGAAAAATTTAATTGCAGATGCAGCAAGAGATTTGCATGCGGTTTGCCCGCCTTAGGTTACATGTCCATTTCGAGGGGATGGGTCTAAACTTTTATTTTTAATTTTTTTTATAAAATGTTGTAATTTTATTTGATTACTTTCAGGTTTTATAATGCATAACCACTCATGTGTTGTTTTCATCATTTGCCGTTCTCAGCGGCTCTAAATTTTCTTTCTAAACGAACAGGATTAACTAGCCTTTCTTTCGAAAAGCGGACAGATTTAACGTGTGCGCAAGATGTTCTGCATGCGTTTGCACACGGGGCCTCGGTTTATAGTCTCATCCGAAGGACTTTTGGGGAGAGTGGAGTCTGCACTGATGTTAACTCCAGAGGAAAAATCCTCTTGAACGAGAATCGAACCCGGGTCAGCAGATCACAAATACGTCACTCTAACCACCGGGCTACCCCATCCCCCTGACACCTGTGTGCATGCGTTCTAAAAAAAAAAAAATTGTCGTCCGTTCCTACTGGTATGAAATGGCCTGCTCTTTCAAAAAGCGGAACAGGTTGTTAATGTGTGCTTGTAAACAGTCAGTTGTAAAAGTCTGCTTCTTTTGGTGGATTAAGAGATGAAAGTGTAATGATTGTTGATATACATTCACTGATAAGAATAATGTGTGGTTTGTTTTGTTCTTTTAGGGTAATAACTTGTTTGCTATTGTTGCTGATCTTAGCAAAGGGGTCATTTGATGATAAACTTTGTGAAAATACTTGCACCAGTGTGAGCGCGCGCACACGCAAACAAACACTTGCACGCACGTACTTACACACACATACAGTCACATGCACACACACACACACACACACAGAGTGACACACACCACACCATCATCCACCCCACCAACACCACTCACACCACTCCCCTCCCCCAACCTCCCTGCCCCACTCCCACCCCCCCCCCCCCCCCCCCCCACTTCCTCCCCAATACACACACAGTGACACACACATTCTCCTCACTCACTTTCTACCACACACGATCACACCTCATCCATTCTCTCTCTCTCTCTCTTTCTCTCTCTCTCTCTGGAAACAGGTGACAAAATTTACAAAACCGCATACACACATGGACTGGATGTGAAAAAGCACATGAGTGCTTATTCCATTATCCTCGATATAAAAGAATAAATAAATAAAATTAAAATAAATCTCTCTCCGCTCTCTCTCTCTTTCTGTCTGTCTGTCTCTCTTTCTCCCTCTCTCTCGCCCCTTCCTTTTATTTTATCTTATTATCATATATATATATCCCTAAGGGCGGGGACTGGATGTAAAAAAGCACATGGGTGCTTATTCATTATCCTCGAAACAAAAGAATTTGTCATTGTCCCCCTGGTTCCAATTTTATTGTACGTACTGCGTGAACAGTACTTTAACTAATATCACTTATAGTGAAAAAGACGTTAAATATATATTTTTAAAAACATCAACAAAAGAACATACACTCACACACAACTTTTACCGCCTAAAATCACTAAATGTGAATAGACGTTAAACTGAAGATATCATCACTCACACACACCCCCCCCCCCCCCCCCCACCACCCCCTCCCCACACCCCCCCCCCCTCCCCCCCTCCACACACCTCCCTCCTCCCCCCCCAACACCCCCCCCCACACACACACTCCTACCCTCCCTCCCCCCCCCCCACACCCTCACCCCCCCCCACCCACCCCCCCACCCCACACTACACACACCTTCCTCCCCTCCCACCCCCCCACCCCCCACCACACCCTCCCACCACCCACCCCACCCCACCCACACACACCCCTCCCACCCCCTCACACACACACTCTTCCTCCCTCCCCCCACCCCCCACACACACCCCACCGCCCCCCCCACCCACACCCACCCCCACCCTACACACACCTCCACCCCCCCCCCCCCCCTCACCCACACTCTTCCTCCTCCCCCCCACACCTCCACCCCCCACCACCCACCCTCCTCCACACACACACCCAACCCACCTCACACACCATTCCTACCCACCCCCCCACCTCCAGCCACCGGACACCCTCCCCTCCGGCTCCAGCACCGGACGCCAAGACGTCCGCACACGCACCGCCCACATTTCGACGCACCACACACTAGACACAGGACGCGACGACACCAGCACCAGAACAGAAGGCTTCTCATCGATCGGTCAGACGGACTCTACGTGCGACACTTGTGGGACAGGCTGTGACCAGGACGACCGGACAGTCGGCGGCAAGACAGTTCAGCAGAGACAGGACGCCACAGGCTTTGCTGACCGCACGACCCGCCATCGCTACAGCAGGACTGGACGGAGACAGGCCAGACAGACAGGAGGCTTCGGACGGACAGAGGACGGACAGACAGATAGACGGGGCGGACAGATGACTGGACGGACAGGTGGACAGACAGACGGACAGACAGAGGACGGACAGACAGAGGATGGACAGAGAACGGACAGGCAGACAGATGGACGGACGGACGGATGGACAAACGGACAGGCTTCGGACGGACAGACAGACGGACAGGCTTTGGACAGACAGACAGACAGACGGACAGGCTTCGGACAGACAGACGGACAGGCTTCAGACAGACAGACGGACAGGCTTCCGACAGACAGACGGACAGGCTTCAGACAGACAGACAGACGGACAGGCTTCGGGCGGACGGACAGGCTTCGGACAGACAGACAGACGGACAGGCTTCGGACGGACGGACGGACGGACGGACAGGCTTCGGACAGACGGACAGGCTTCGGACGGACGGACAGACAGACAGACAGACTGACAGGCTTCGGACGGACGGACGGACAGGCTTTTGGACGGACAGACAGACATTGCTGGAGCAGCTTCTTTTTTTCTTCTTCTCTTTGTTTGTGTGTGTTTGTGTTTGGCAAAGCTCAAGGCTATCTGGAAAGACTGAAACATCTCTCTCCGGACCAAGGTCAAGCTACTGCATGCACTAGTCATCTCCACATACCTGTATGCGTGCGAATCCTGGACATTGAATGCAGATCTACAAAGGAGGATCCAGGCTCTAGAGATGAGATGCCTCAGAAGACTCCTTGGCATTTCACACATGGACCACACTACCAACAAAGAAGTCCTACAAACCATCACCCAACAAGTAAAGCACTACGAAAACCTGCTGACCACAGTCAAGAAAAGGAAGCTCAGATGGTACGGACATGTGACTAGATCAGATGGGCTCTCCAAGACCATACTGCAAGGAACAGTGCAGGGGAAGAGAAGGCGAGGTAGGCCGAAGAAGAAATGGGCAGACAACATCACTGAATGGACAGGGAAGAGTTTCTCCACAACCCAGGCACTTGCACACAACCGCCGCAAATGGAGCCAACTGGTGCAACGTTCGTCACTGCAGTGCCCCTACGACCCTGGAGGGGGTTATGGGAGCAGATGAGATGAGATGAGGGTGGGGTAGGGTGAGGAGAGACCTGGGCTGACGTCCTAGCTGGGAAGCCAGGTTGCCTGTGGACAGACCACGACACTCCAGGATACTTGCCTTTTTTTTAATTTTTTTTATTTCATGGATAATGGAATAAGTATTCATGTGCTTTTTAAAAATTTTTTGTATGCAGTCCCCATGTGTATGCAGTTTTGTCAATGTTATCATCCAGCACACAATGGCTTGCTCTTCCGGAATGGGTTTTAACGTGTGCGCAAGATGTTCTGCATGTGTTTGTTTGCACAGGGGACCTCAGTTTAGTCTCATCCGAAGGACTTTAGTGGGGGTAGTGGAGTCGGCACTGATGTTAACTCCAGAGGAAAAAATCCTCTTGAACGAGATTGGAACCCGGGTCAGCAGATCACGAATACATCGCTCTAACCACCAGGCTATCCCATACTCTCCCCCCCCCTGACTAGAAACTAGAGAAATTGCTAAAGAATTATTTGTTTGTTTGGGATGGGGTGGGGTGAGGGGTTGTTGGGTGGGGGGTGAGAGGTGGGAGGGGCGCTTTGATTTGGGTTTGGTTGGATTTAGTGGAGTTGGGATGGGTTGTGTTGGGTTTGGGTAGGTTGTCAGTGATTTTATCAGTTTATTTAGTTCATTTAGTGGATCGGTGGTCTAGAGGTAACGCGCCTGTCTAGAAAGCGAAAAGTCCGGGTCTGAAGTGTGCGGCGGTTCGTACCCCGTTTGGACCGGAAATTTTTCCCCCATCCATTAGACCATGAGTGGTGGTCTGGGCGCTAGTCTTTCGGATGAGACGATAAACCGAGGTCCCGTGTGTTACACGTAATTATTTAGCGCACGTAAAAAAACCCACAGCAACAAGAGAGTTGTCCCTGGCAAAATTCTTAGAAAAAAGCCACTCTGATAGGGAAACAAATACAGCTGCAGAGAAAAAAAAAAAAAAAAAAAAAAAAAAAAAAAAAAGGGTGAAAGGGTGGCGCAGCGCTAAGTGGCGACGCGTTCTCCCGCTCTCCCCGGGGAGAGCAGCCCGAATTCAAATCTGAGCGCTTTGATTTGTTGCTTTACAAGATTCAGCGCTATATAAATTCCATACATTATTATTATTATTTCCCTTCCTGTTATTCAAAGCACTTAACCTCTTAACTGCCCAGTGCAAGTGCACCCTATATGCCGGGAAATAAAATTCTTATGTACCACTGCTATGTTCATATCCCTCTTACTCAGAAACTACTACATGAATATTCCTGATAGTCTGCCCAATGACAGTATATATATTGTAGATTACTTCAAGGCAAGCTGAAATTAGTTAGCATGATATTTCACTGCGAAAATATATTTAAAATGTTAAAAAAATCGACCAAAAATACGATTTCTTTATCACCACTGTCATTCTGAGTACCCCTGATCTCAATAACGTCAAACATAAGTCTAGGCCAAATCTCAATCTTTTTTTTTTAATGCACGATCAGCTGAATCATACACGATCGTTTTCATCACTGTTAGGTAAATCTACAGTTTTATTTGCCACTTTAATACCTGTGTAAAGTTATTTATGCCTTCAACAAGAAGTGTCAGCCATTTTGAACACAAACTTCCCAAGCAGTCATGCATAAAAACACAAAATACGAGCTAAAAAACGATCATTTTTGCTACAGTTTTTGCAGCTGGATGTTGCCAAGCAACAGGAGAGTGACCTCCATTAATTTTGGAGTTCTTTCCCTTTAACTGTAGTCAAGGAAGCAGGCTTGTTTACTTTGGTTTGACACCCCGGAAATTTTCCGGGTTGTAAGGCAGTCTAGTGGTTAACAACTTTCTTTTTTCTGTGGTAATAGACCCTTTCATTCCAAATCACACATGCATATTTTTGGAAAAACTGTCTAGAGAGAAAAAATTCATCCAGTCAAAAACCAGAAGTAACAAATTTTTAATTTATTTCTGTTTATTTATTCACTCCACCCAGGTGTACAAGTGGGTACCAGCTCTGCTGGGGAAGTATCTGGCGACAGACTAGCGTCCTGTCACAGGGGTGGTGAAAAACCATCAGTTCGCTTAATGCTACAGAAACCGGGATAAGCTCCGGCTCTATGGGCCTTCTGGCTCTAAAGAACATACTTTTACTCTGTTTATTTTTTAATTTATTCTTTTATTTCGAAGATAATGGAATAAGTACCCATAAGCTTTTTTTCCATCCAGTTCCCATGTGTATGCACTTTTGTCAATTTTGTCATCTGTTCCCACCGGTACACAATGGCCTACTCTTCCGAAAAGCGGAACGGGTTTTAATGTGTGCACAAGATATTCTGCGTGTGTTTGCACTTGGGACCTCAGTTTATAGTCATCAGTCATAGGTTTGGACTTAGATCCAGAAGTAAAGATTATAGAGTCATTGCACATGATTTGCTTCAAAATTCAATGATGCCAATGGTGTATTGGTAGAAATATGTCTGCAGGATTATGAAGAAAGATAAAAGATGCAAGCTGTTTGCTGTTCTTTACCCATATGCTATGGCTGAAATTGTAAAATGTTTATTGTTAATCTGATAATTTGTAACACTCCACCACGAAATGAGTCGCTTTGCACCTGACCCACTTTCTGCTAGGAGCCATTTTAGGCAGGTGGGGGTCAGGTTGTGGATTTTGATTGATTATAAAACTAAAGTCATAATTTTACCATGTACTGAAGTGTCAAGGCATAATTTTGTTTCCTTTTGCTTTAAAAACCTGTTTTAAAAACACCCAAGCCCTCATTCTGACGATCTCTTGCAATCCAAAACTTGTCAGTTTCTCTTTTGTGTGACTTTCTGCAGTCTATCACTTCAACTTGTAATAACTTTTCACAGAGTTGTCCGATTTTCAATCTGTTTTTTGTACTGAACAGCCTTTTCACTGCAGATTGATAACATGCTAACAACTAAAAAAAAAATTTTTTAATTGACCTCAGGTGCGATACAACTGATGCGGTGGAGTGTCACATTGATGATCTGCACCTCTCTGAATGGTTCTATCACACGTCGTGTCATCTCATTCAAGAGGGAAGGTGGCAGGATGGTTAAGACGTTCGGCTGCTAACAAGGAAAGCCTGAGGCTCTGGGTTCAATTCCCAGCCTTGCCCTTTCTTCCCAGTTTGACAAGAAAATCAAACCGAATGTCAAGTCTTTTGGAGAAGACTCTAAACCAGCCAGAGCTGTGTGATTATGCACGTCTAATGAACCCTCGACAGTAGAAAATGGAAAAGAACAGGGAGGTAACTCCTGGCAGAATTGGTAGATTCAGTTTTCTAACTGTGTCATGGAAGTCGGAACCTGAATGTTGGGGGGGGGGGGGCCCGCGGGTTTTTAAAAAAACCCCCCAAACAGTTTGGGAGCGTTTTTTTTTTTTTTTTTGGTTTTTTTTTAAAAATCCAACAAAAAAACCCCCCCCAAACCAAGGTCAAGCTCGCATGCACTATCTCTCACTATTATCTGTATGCTGCGAATCCTGGACATAGAATGCAGATCTACAAAGGAGGATCCAGGCTCTAGAGATGAGATGCCTCAGAAGACTCCTTGGCATTTCATACACGGACCACATCACCAACAACAAAGTCCTACAAACCATCACCCAACAAGTAAAGCACTACGAAAACCTGCTGACCACAGTCAAGAAAAGGAAGCTCATATGGTATGGACATGTGACAAGATCAGATGGGCTCTCCAAGATCATACTGCAAGGATCAGTGCAGGGGAAGAGAAGGCGAGGCAGGCCGAAGAAGAAGAAATGGGCAGACAGCATCACTGAATGGACCGGGAAGAGCTTCTCCACAACCCAGGCACTTGCACACAACCGCCGCAAATAGAGCCAGCTGGTGCAACGTTCGTCACTGCAGTGCCCCTACGACCCTGGAGGGGGTTACGGGAGCAGATGAGATGAGATGAGGGTGGGTGGGGTGAGGAGAGACCTGGGCTGACGACCTAGCTGGGAAGCCAGGTTGCCTGTGGACAGACCACGACACTCCAGGATACTTGCCTTTTTTTAATTTTTATTTTATTTCATGGATAATGGAATAAGTATTCATGTGCTTTTTTTAACAATTTTGTATGCAGTCCCCGTGTGTATGCAGTTTTATCAATGTTATCATCCAGCACACAATGACTTGCTCTTCCGGAATGGGTTTTAACGTGTGCGCAAGATGTTCTGCATGTGTTTGTTTGCACAGGGGACCTCGGTTTATAGTCTCATCCGAAGGACTTTAGTGGGGGTAGTGGAGTTGGCACTGATGTTAACTCCAGAGGAAAAAATCCTCTTGAACGAGATTGGAACCCGGGTCAGCAGATCTTGAATACATCACTCTAACCACCAGGCATCCCATCTCTCTCCCCCCCCCCCCCCCCCCCCCCCCCCCCCCCCCGGACTAGAAACTAGAGAAATTGCTAGAGAACACTGACACAGTTGTGATTTTTTGTTTGGGATGGGGTGGGGTGAGGGGTTGTTGGGTGGGGGGTTTAGAGGTGGGGGGGGGGCTTTGATTTGGGTTTGGGTTTGGATTTAGTGGAGGTTTTTGGGGTGGGTTGTGTTGGGTTTGGGTAGGTTGACAGTGATTTTATCAGTTTATTTAGTTCATTTCCCTTCATGTTATTCAAAGCACTAAACAACTTTCTTTTTTCTTTTTCTTTTTTTTGGTAATAGAGCCTTTCATTCCAAATCACACTTGCATATTTTTGGAAAAACCATCTAGAAAGAAAAAATTCATCCAGTTGAAAAACAGAAGTAACAAATTTTTATTTTATTTCTCTTTATTTTTTATTTTATTTTTTTATTTTGAAGATAATGGAATAAGTACCCATGAGCGGTTTTTTTTTTATCCAGGGTCCGTGTGTATGCACTTTTGTCAATTTTGTCATCTGTTCCCACCAGTACACAATGGCCTACCTCAGAGCGTTGGGTGAGCTGAGAACGAAAATAAAATTCCTTTGATATGTTTCAGAAAGTTGCCAATTATTGTGTTGTATTTGTGCCTTCTTGTGTGATTATATGTTGTGTTGTTTCCCGTTGTATGTTTCAGAAAGTTGCCAATTATGGTGTTGTATATTCGCCTTCTTATAATATTATATGTCATGTTATTTCGCTTTGTATGTTTCAGAAAATTGCCAAGAGCTCTGTCATGCTCCCGCACTAGCAAAGACGACCTGTCAGCTTGACGTACGCCAACCCATTTTTACTTGTTGATGGTGATGGAATAAAAGACTTCCAGTAATGACACTGAAGCATGATACTAGAAGTATGATTTGTGGCAAAATTGTGAACACTATGAATGAGTTGTTTTTCTTAAAACTCCACTTATCCACACGGTTTGGTGAAATGTGGGGGACTTTGTTTGGTTTTGGAAAGCCTGTTACACGTTCATGTCAAATGTAGGTACAAAAGAAATGTTTTGTGGCTGTGTGTGTGTGTGTGTATCAGACTAGTGCCTTGATAGTTGCAAATTTCTTGTAGCACCGATTTAGTTTCATTCAATTCTTTAAGTTTGTTATGAGAATACGATGCCTTAGAGCAACAACGGTTTATCTGAAAAAATAGGCAATTTTTGATTTTTTCATATTTGGTAGAATTTACTGTAAACTTTCAGATGGCAAAAGTATAAAGTAAAAGTTTTATTAATTTCAAAGATATTTGAAGAAAACTTTTGTTGCACAAAATTGCCCTAGCAAATTTCACAGGGCAAAATTCTTGGCAAAATTGGCAGCATTCCGCTTTTCCTCTAAAGGTTTTATTGCCAGTTATCTGGTACAGGACTATGCAACAGCGGACATCCAGCTGTGCAAACCCTTCTTGCCTAGGAGTGGATACACTTGGACTGCTGGGCAGGGTTTATGTAACACTGGAGGTGGTTGTGGTTCTTCCTGCTGAAAACTGATGGCTGGAATGTGATCTTATCTGGGAATGAGGGTCAAGCTTTGTGCCATGCCCTGTATTTTCTCTGCAAGCAAGGTGGTCTACCTTCACTGCCAGTGTTTTTGCTATCCTGGCCTTTATAAGAAATTCCACTTTCTGCACTAGCCTAGCCTAGCATCGCTTTGAGAGGACCAGAATTAGTGGACATCAAAGTTTCACATGCAGACCGCAACAAAATTCCAGGCAAAAACAGGCCACCAGTTGTAGATATGCATTTATGCACTTTCTTCTACATGTATTACACCATAAAGATGCTATGAATAAGATCGCATCAATACCCATTCTCTTTCCAAAAACTGAATACTTCCATTCAATCCTCGATTTGTTCTGACCTTTCAAACTTTTCAAATGAGCGTATCTCAAATCTTTCGAAAATGGCGGCTCTGTCGATAGACCGTTGTTGCTCTAAGGCATGGAAGAGGGGAATAAACTCTCATGTTTTATACCAGTTCCCATGTGCATGTGAACACCCTATGCTGGTGTATTGCTATCACAAACAGTTCTGTTGTTTGTGTGTAACAAAGATTGTTTGAAATTGATCCAGGTTTTTTTTATATTCATGCTCTTTTAACAAGTTGTTTGGAATGAACTTTATGATTGTAGTTTTGAGTATTCACTTTTTTTTTTGAGGGGGGGGGGGGGGGGATACTGAGGACCTGGACTTTCATGTTGATGAAATTGTGTGCATACATAACATTTTTCTTCTTCTTCTTCTTCCTTTTTTGTCATGTTTCTCCCAGGGGAGGTTTGACATTGATGAGCCTTCTCTCCATCTCTCTCTATTTTGAGCTTCCTTCTTATTTATGCCCCTTTCTCTAAGATCATCTGTAATACAGGCAGCCCAGGTTTTGCTAGGTCTTCCCTTTGGTCTCTTTCCATCCACTACGAAGTTCATTGCTCTTTTTATGATGTGGTGGTCTGCTTTCCGTGCTTTACATGGAATCATGTGTTTTTCAATTCTTCTGTTTTCTGTCATATGAGCGAAAATGCCAAGCGCTGCCGTTGAGCGCCTGACAAGTCAGGTCCAGCGCATCTTACTTCGGCATGAGAGAGAATTGTTAAAAAAGAAAAGAAAAAAGGCTGATATTGGACCAGGAAGGCAGAAAAAAAAGACAAGAAGGAGGTGACAGGAAGAAAAGGGTCACAGCAGAAATAAAGAGAGGGATAGAAAAGAGGGAATTCCTAGCACAGAATGTCCAGAAGGTGGGGATGCTGTTTATATACTGACAGGCCCCCGGCATCCCCACAGGGTAAGCATTCCAAATGTACAACGTGTTCTGGTTGTGCTTTACCGTTCTACCTGCAAACACAGACTTCTTAATGATACATCTTGAGCCTTAGAATTCCTTGGGTACAACAGAGCTCAAGTCCTTCGGATGAGACTATAAACTGAGGCCCCGCGTTCGAACGCATGCAAACATCTTGCGCACACGTTAAATCCTGTTCCGCTTTTTGGAAGAGTAGGCCATCGTGTGCCGGTGGAAACAGATGACAAAATTTACAAAACCACATACACACGGGGACTGGATGTAAAAAAAAAAGCACATGAGTGCTTATTCCATTATCCTCGATATAAAAGAATAAATAAATTAAAATATTTTTTTTAAAGATTTCAGACAAAGTTTGTTTTTCTTCATTTGAAAGCTTCCAGGATTTTTTGCTTTGTTTGGTATTTTTTGCTTTTGTTCTGGATAGACCCTTCAAATGGATTATTTGAAGGGGTAAACTAAAATATTTATGGAAAGATATGCATCAGGAGGTATCCATTTTATCAACAACCTAGCAGATCTGACACCACTGCAGTGACATCGTTTACAGCGCAGAACAGAAATTCTGTTGGTGAAATACCCACAGATATTGACAGTCAATATTAACAAGATCTGATAAATGAGAAAGAATGGTATAATCATTGCATTGTGTTCAGAAGCGTTCCGCTTCACATGATAAACTTGAGTTATTTCACTTCACCCTCAAGGCCTTGACCACGTCCAAATCATTGACTTTACAAATCCTTAGGACAGAAATCATCACTCTAGTCCTTATTCATATGACACACCAAAGAGTTTTTCCTTTTTTGAAGACTTTCAAAGTTTTGAGATTTTGAGTTGCCTGCCCTGAATACATCAAAAGCACTAGAAATGAGTTCATCATATACTTGGCTCTTGTCGTGCTCTTTGAGCTGTTAAAGAATAGTTATGTTTTAAAATGTGTGCCATGGATCCTGAAGATGTAAAGGCCATGATAGGACAGGACTGAGGGAGTGGAAGATTGGAATTAATTGAGTGATGGTTAACTTGATGATCTTTTATCATAGTTATGTATCAGGCGATATTTTTAAACACAACAGTGCGACTTTTCTGGTAGTGGTGGTGGTACATACATGAGAGAGGATGGAGAGAAAATACGCAGATCTGTATCTTGTGGTCCGTGATTTACTGATCTTTTACCTTTCGTGTTTTTTACACTGTCGGTCATTCATCTAATCAGAAGAGATAACAAGCAAATGTTTTGTTTCTGATGTATACTGGTATAGATATTTTGTGTCAGGCTTTTATGGTTTCGTTTCTTTTGTCTTTTTATATCATCTTTTTGTTTTTGTTTTTCTCTCTCTCTTGTGAACTGTCAGTTGCGTGCGTTTAAAATATTCAGTAACCATTCCGTGAATAAATGTGTTTGGAGACCCTACAGTTTGCTGGAGGTCTCTTGGCGTGAGTGTGCATACTACACTGCACACACGGCATCAGGATCAACAATGTCTGTAATATAGTTACTTCTGCCTGCGTGCGTGTGTGCACATTATTTTGGGCTTGTTGGAACTATTCATTGTTACTGGTTGCATGACTGTGTAAGAATGAGCTGAGTGCAAGCGCTTTGATTTGTCTCTGCAAGATAAAGTGCTATATAAATTCCATTTATTATTATTATTTTGCACCAGAGGCTTTACTTCAGATTATTACTGACCCCCCCACCTACCCCCCTACCCCAAATGAGGATGCCGGGGGCTGTTTTGGTGTAATGTTATATATGTGTGTGTCTGCACATCAAGACATTTTGTGCTTGAATATTTAAAAAAAGAAATTGTGTTGTTTTTTTTTGCTACTTCGTATCTGACGATGTTGTCCTGTTTTTCCCACACCGCTCATTCCAATCTCCTCGCCACGGCCACACTCAGATTCATTATGATGGAATTCCCAGGGTTCCACAGGGATCCCATCAATGTTAGGTTGCTGTGGGGCCACCAGCCAGAGGGTCCCTGCACTACTCTTTGGTGGTGTTCAGTGGTGCCTGTTCTGAGCTAACATACACAGGACGCCACCTACAAGTGCTTCGATTTGTTGCTTTACAAGATCCAGCACCATATAAATTCCATACATTATTTTTATTATTGTTATTATTATTATTATTACCTACTAAGCCCCTACTAACGATAGTACTAGCTCAGTTCAGAGCCAGACTGAGTGAGTTGCCCACTCAAGGTGGTGACTACCAAAACGACCCTCCAACCACCTTATCCCATGAACCTCAAATCCCAAAAGGCTTAAACACAAACTCACCACAGGCACAGAAGTGTATGGGGAAACCAAATCTGAGGTCCACCACGAGACCAGAGCAACAGAGGCCGCCAAATCACAGGCTTTTTTTTCACCTCCATTCCTTGGCTCCAGTTCCAATTTCACTGATGGTGGATCGGTGGTCTAGAGGTAACGCGCCTGTCTAGAATGCGAAAAGTCCGGGTCGGGCATGTGCGTGGTTCGTATCCCGTTTGGGCCCGAAATTTCTCCCCATCCATTAGACCATGAGTGGTGGTCTGGGCGCTAGTCTTTCGGATGAGACGATAAACCGAGGTACCGTGTGTTACACAACATTTTCAGCGCACGTAAAAGAACCCACGGCAACAAGAGAGTTGTCCCTGGCAAAATTCTTAGAAAAAAGCCACTCTGATAGGGAAACAAATACAGTTGCAGACAGAAAAAAGAAAAAAAAAATGGGTGGCGCTGCTCTTGTGGCGACGCGCTCTCCCCCCGGGGAGAGCAGCCCGAATTTCATGCAGAGAAATCTCGTGACTTAAAGTGGTAAAAAAAAAAAAATTTATAAAAAAAAAAGTTTTTGCATATGCAACCATCCCCCCCCCTCCCCACACACACACACACACCATATAGGTAGCCGCATTCCAACTTCAGTGACGGTGTCTAAACACGACACCTGTGTGCGTGCGTTTTGTTTCTTCATGTTTTGTCATCTGTTCCTACCAGCACGAAATGGCCTACTCTTCCAAAAGACGGAACGGGTTTTTAATGTGTGCGCAAGATGCTCTGCGTGTGTTTGTACATGGGGCCTCGGGTTTATAATCTCATCCAAGGACTTTGACATTGATTGATTGAATCTTTGATGGGCAAAGAATTACACGCAGAAAAGGCGTTTCTACAACTCTGCCCCAAAAGAAAAAAAGAAAAGCTAAACTAGACTAAACAAAAAGAAAAGAAAAAATCAACCAACAAAAATTGTCAATACTCCAAGTTGAAAATATTAACAAGTTCAGTAAAAGAAGAGAAAAAAACTGTATTAAACTCAGGAAGAAAGAGAAAAACAAGAATAATGATGATAACAAGAAGAAGAAGACAAAGAAGAAACAGAGTTATTCATGAAGTCAGCCTGCTGCCCTCAGCTGACACATTCTGACTTAGAGCAGCTCATTTCGTTGTACAGCTTGCATGCTGGATATTTTAAAGTTTCCGTAACCTAACGAACACTGGCATGAATTACAGAATCTTTAACATGCATGTTTTGATTTTCTGCATATTTGCATACACAAAAAGCAAGCACTGGCAGGCCTGCACTTGAAGCTGACCTTGGAGATTGTAAAGATCCCCACCTTTACTTCACCAGATGTGATTCAAACATGAGATTCAAACCCAGGACACCATGGACCCACATTTTTATTTTTTATGTATCTATCTATCGATATATATATGATGCACTTTTAGGTGCTCAGAATCAAAAGCTGCCATAGTACACTGAGGAGGGTAAGTACAGATGCTTAAATTAAGGCAAAAAAGGGAAGGTGGGGGTAGAGTATTGTAGAGATTTTTGTTGGTAGAGCATAAAGACAAATTACAAAATGTGTGGGAAATGCGGTCATGCAGTTCTGAGCTGGTGTGTTGCTGAAAGAAGAAGTGTTAATCGTGTGAATGTGTTGTTCTCAAATGGCACGCCTGTTAAACAAACGTGAGGCCCGGTATTAATTTATAGAGTGCGAGTGGAAAGGCCTGTGCAGTGAATTTTCACAGATTTTTCTAGCAGAATTGATGAGTGACTGTTTTGATATGGACTAGAGTCAAAAGGTAGTTCACAGAAAGTTGAAAATATTCAGTCAAATGAGGTTTCCTGTATTTACAGCGCTTACACCCCACCATGCCAATATTGGGACATAAGGAAGCAAGACACAAAGGCAGTGAGCGGTGGTTCAATGTGCTTAGCTGTAAAATTTAAAATTTTCAAAGTTGCTTACCAATTTGTTTAAAGATCCACCTGAGATCTTTTCATGAGCAAGCTCCAAAGTGTTTTTTTATTTCTAAGGGAGCCTTAGTACGTGCGGTATGAATATAAAAGCTACATAGAAAAACAGAAGGAAAAGAGGGATTTTTTAATACCGGTGTGTAGCCTGACCGCGTGGTTCGTCACAGTGCTGAAGTAGTTAGCTCCCTTGATGTTGTAAGGCGCCGTGCAGACGACAATTAATTCACTAGGTGTGGACCTAATCTCTGCAAGATTTGATTGAGGACTAGGAGTTGATATGGCGAGAGTCAAAAGGTAAGTTACAAGAGATTTACATTTCTACCGTGTTTTACAAGACCATGAGTTAAGTTTCCTGAACTTTATGAGAACGGCAATCATTACATTTGCTTTCTCCCAACCCCATGCAACAAACTAGACTACAATTAATTTTGGTAAACAAAACAAAACTTGTGCAAGTGAAAGCGGTATGGTTATATTGTGTACATTTGACGACCTGTACATGTATCTCTTCTAGATCTGTTTCAGTGAATGTTTGCTTATTCCATTGTAAAAGTAATTAATATAGATCCAATTCCTAGAGATCTATTTCATGACCAAAAAAAGGCCATTTATTATCTGAAGGGAGAGGGTAAAGAATTCTGTCCTGTGTCAGATGTTTCGTCGTTTTGCGTTTTTCTTCACCCATAACTCGCTGTAGTCATTGGAACTCTGCATGAAACTTTCATGAGTCCATCTTTCTCCAGGTCGCATAAGTATTGCATGCTAGCCTGCATACCATTTGTCAGTCTTCAGTCAAAAGTTGGTGGATCTGTTATGGACAACATGTTAAGCGTGGATTCATGTGTGGGACACTGCTTTAGCAACTAACTTTAGGGGGGGGGGTCTTGCTTAAAAGTCCATATTAAACTGATCATCTGAGCAAGTGAGACGGATGTACATTCAGATTCCATTTGTATATACTTGTTTCACCCCTTCCTTTACTGTGGTAAAACAAGGAATTAATCAAATGACTGGCCCAGGCCAAAAGCTGTGTCAGTTATTGATGTCAGCTAATTGCCAAGGCCTACACTAAAATGTTGTAAAATGTTGTGTTGAGATTGCGTTCAGCCATGACAAGCTCTTAACATAACAACCTGCACTCTCCTTTGTTAAAGGAGAAAAAATCCTCTGAAGTTGGAGTATGGCTGCCTGTGTGGCGAGGTGCTTGAAAATAGTCATACACGCAAACTTCCATCCGGTGTGCTTCCTATCTCACAGTGATTCCCAGGTGGGATGAGTGCGTCAGAGTGCACGTTCTGGGTGACCCCCAGAGTGTAAAGCTGGGGAACGCACAACAACAACAACAACAACATCAAAATATAATGACAAATGTAAAATTGACTGGCTATCTTTTTTTTTCCCCAATTGACAACTTGTACGTGTGTCTGTTGCAATGCTGGCTAATAAATCGTCTTATCATTAGCGAAGAGAAATGACAGTGCAGTGGGGCTTCATTCTGCTGATGCGTTTTGTGACAGTAATTTTATGATATAAATCTTCATGACAAAAGAGAGAGTCCCAATCTGGGACAGATTCATGACCAAAAAACTGCTATTCCTTTTCAAAGCGTCATATTCTGTTGTTTTGTTGGTTTAAGAAAAAAAAATTTCAACAAAAAATTTAGAGTTCTTAAGTTACTGGGGAGTCCTAGACTAATACCAGCAGGGCACATCAGGCAGTGTCCATGAAATATGCATCGGGTCAGTTAAACATGGCGGAGCCAATCCCTGTCCAAGTCACAGATTGCATTCTGGGTATGTTCGTATCATCCATACCGTCAGCCACAGCTGGCCTTCTCATCAATGAAATGTTTGTTTGCTTTTCATGGCAGTTATTGGCAAAGACATGCCTATCAGCGGTTTGCCATTGACTTCTGACATCAACCTCCCCCTGTTAGTGTTACCTGGGTGGCAGCGCGTGGAGGGAGGATCAGGACCTGGTGTCTACAATGTCTAAGCAGTGTCGCCCCCGTTTACCTACCCAAGGTCAGGCTAAGGGCAGAAGAAAAAAGGCAGACCACCAACATCCTACACTGCCAACATCACTGAGGTCGGTGGTCTGGGAGGAGGGCTACAGGAGATGGTAGACTCAGCAGAGACAGTGGAGAGATGGTGAACCCTGGTGGTGGCATTGCATGGAGCTCCTAGCGACGACTGCGGCGGTGGAGACAGCTGAAGGTTTGTATTTTTTTTGTCACGGGTGCACTCACTGCATATGCATTTGATCATGGGACCCTGGTTTACAGTCTTAACCGAGATAGTAGCAGGTAAGGAATTGGTGATAACTCCATGGGGAATATCATCTCAAATAGCTCCATGGCATTCCAACCTGTGCTGCGCAGATGTACATGTATAGGCCTACGTATCTCGCGCTCATAATGAACAATTGATTCTGTCTGTAAGGATAGGCCAGACACAGGCAGTTGTCTGGATGACATAAATTACACACACACACACACACACACACACACACACACACACACACAGAGACACAGAGAGACAGAGCGAGAGAGAGAGAGAGAGAGAGAGAGAACACACCGAATACTTAAAGTAGAGAGAGAGAACATCTTGCGCACATGTTAAAACCTGCTCCCCTTTTCGGAAGAGTAAACCTATTATGTGCCGGTGGAAACGGATGACAAATTTTAAAAATCGCACACACACGGGGTTTATATGTATAAAAGCATGGGTGCTTATTCCAGTATCCTCAAAATGAAAGAAGAAGAAAAAGATCCCCTTAACCCCCCCCCCCCTCTCTCTCTCTCTCTCTCTCTCCCTCTCTCCTTCTCTCTCTCTCTCTCTCTCTCTCTCTCTCTCTCTCTCTCTCTCTCTCTCTCTCTCTCTCTCTCTCTCTGTGTACACACACACACACACACACACACACACACACACACACACACACACACACACACACACACACACACACACATAGATAGATAGATAGATAGACAGACAGATATCCTTTTTGCGTCTAACATCTCTTTATATGGAATAACATTAAAGTGAAGACCACACGCACACACTCACTCGCACTCAAATCTTCGCAGTTTCGAATAATAATAAAAATACAGCAGTTTAAAAATCATTTCATTAGGTGCAAATCAAAAAGGCAATTACAGCACAACATAAACCTTTCTTCATATGTGTTTTATAACAGCATCCATTGTGAATAGATAATTAAAGTGCCAACACTGTATAAAAATAATCGTCACAGTATATTATATAACAAGAAACTCGCCAACTATAAATCATCATGACACACCTGCATGTCGCGCGCACGCACGCACGCGCTCACACACACACACACACACACACACACACACACACACACACACACACACACACACACACACACACACACACACACACACACACATTCATATCAGTGATTTACCGTTGCCTTCTATGGCGATATAACGCAGAAATGTAACAACTCGAATCATTCATAGCTGAATTGGTGGCTGCATGCAGAGTCGGGTCAGTTTCTTCTCATTTCCTTGTACCTGGACTATACTCGGTATTCTATTCTCACAGTAGCCTGTATCACCAGACCAGAGGACATTGAACATCAGTTATTTGTTAGTGGTGTGTCTAAGCGCACGAATTCTTTTTTTTAAAGGATAGTATAATTATGAAAAGAAATTTATGTTTTTTTCTTTGTTGTGTATGTTGTCTCTCTCTGTCTCTCCTCTCTCTCTCTGTCTCTGTCTCTCTCTGTCTCTCTCTCTCTCTCTCTCTCTCTCTCTCTCTCTCTCTCTCTCTCTCTCTCTCTCTCTCTCTCTCTCTCTCTCTGTGTGTGTGTGTGTGTGTGTGTGTGTGAAAAAGTCGAATTTCAAAGTCAAATTGTTATTACCAGATGATGATGTATGTGTGCGTGTGTGTGCGCGCGCGCGTGTGTGTGTATGTTGGTTTTTTTGTTGTGGTGTTGTTGTTGGTGGTGGTGGTGGTGGTGGTGGTATGTGTGTGTTGTAACAAATAGAATGACAGAAAATGAACTATTTCCCTGTATTTATCTTCTTGGCTTTTCTTCTTATTGTTCTTTTTCTGCATAGAGAAACGAGAGTGGAGGCAAAGCAAGAACATAATATAACCATTAAAAAAACACCACCACCTCAATGCTTTGCAGGAAAGCGAACGACTAAAGCCTACAGAATGTCCGAGTCGGTACAGAAGTTCAAGACGACTGTTGTGGACAATGACTACTGGATTCGACGCTGGGAAAATGGTCTTACTGGCTTTCACATGGACCATATCAGTCCGTATGTCTAGTATTATTGTTTTCTGTTGTTATGTATTGTTTGTCATATAAAAGTTTTGAGTGTGTGTGTGTTGTGGCCGGTGGGGGGGGGGGGGGGGTATTCTGGACAGTTGGGCCCTAAACAGGAAAAGAACTTTCACCAATTTTAATGATTTGGTTCTGATAATAGGATGCAGAACACGGTTATCAGAGCAAGCCTTCAGCACCTGGGCTTTAACACAGTTCTTGATTAAACCATTGACGCTGGGGGCAACAGCAAAGTGAGAGGCTGTATGACCAGTGGCTTTCCCACTCATGGAATTCCACTTTACAGCTTAGTCTTTAGTGATCGACTAGGACTCTCTGACTAGGAGGCTTGACTTGCACAGTCCTTATGTGCTGCAGCCCTGGGGGCTAGTTGGCCTTTGGAGAACATCTCCAACGCTGACTGTCCTTATGCCCACTTGGCCGAGAGAGTGGGCAAGGCATCTCCACTATAATCAAATTTCTGCCCAGTTTCCGAAACAGCAGCTGCCTCCTCTGCTGTTTTGGAGGTCATCGTCGAAAACGACGGACTAACACACATCAGAGCAAGAATGAAGCTGGTGAGGGGGTGCAATGAGGCTGAATAATGTCTTGAGAAAAAAAGGAAAAAGAAAAGTCCAGTGTATATATCAGTATACGGCGTCTTTCAATATTGCTCATGAAAAACAAACGTTAATTAATTGTTTTTAGAAAATCTGTGTCCTTACTAGTGTGTTGTCTGCACCAGAAAAAAACTGAATTTCACAAACTGAATGCATTTTAACAACAAAGTTTGACTCAAACATTTATATTAAAAATGTTGAGGAGTAGGACACTGAATTTTTTGTTGGTGAACACAAAACTAGCAGAAGAAGAAATCTTTCTGACATGCCTTCTGCTTCAGAAAAAATGAACGAACCGCAAACAAAGATAAAACAGAACAGGAAAAAGAGAGATGAAGTGAATGGTATCATATCCAGCCTCTTGTGTAAACTACAGAGATTATAATTAGCACCTCTGGATTTATTGTAATTCAAAAATAACCTGCTGTAGAAAAGTGATTTTTGTTGGGAGTTCTTAGACAAATCTATTTTATAAAGTGTTCATGTAGTGTTTTGCTGCTGCAGGGGTTTGGAAAAGAACGTGACTACTATGGTGGACGGCCGGTCCAACATCAGAATATTGGTTCCTTTGTGCGGGAAATCCCGGGACATGAAATGGTAAGCCTCGCTGAAATGTGCACGTGTTGATTGATCATCCACTCTGTCAGGCCTTCTTTCGCACTACACTTCTGTTTACCTCGTCTTTCTCGGGCATGATATTCCGGGGATGCTTTTGTTTGTTCGTTATAATATACGGGTATGTTGGTTTGCTGGATGCAACATCTTCAGTGGTGCCCTGACGGCCTTCGAGACTACAGGATAGAGTCAAAGCCCGAGTCATGCATCTGAAAAAAAAGGCCGGGGGGTGGGAGGGGGGGGGGGGGGGGGGGGGTTGCAGCACGAGGTTTTAGGGTCACGTAGTTTAGGCATGTTGAATGTTACACCTTCAATATGTTTTGAGTTATACAAAGAAACGCTGTAGAAAAGAATAACGCGTGTGCAACGTGGAGCTCTTTCTTGACTTGTATCTTTGTTGTTGTTGTTGTTGTTGTTGGTATCGTTGATCACTGTCTCCGTTCTGGCTTTGCGGCCAGTTCTCACACTGGCCATGAATCGGGCTCAAGACAGGCCATCGCCACCTCCATCCTCCAAATCAATGTACACACACAAAAACTCTGCATGCATACGCCACGTACAGAGCAGTGCCCGGGCCAGACTGGCAGCCAGACACCGGGACATGCGCTGCAGTCGTGAACCTCTAACCCCGCTGGGTTTCCCACGAACCCCTCACAGGAACAGGAGTAGGTCTGTTACGGGAACCCACAACTAAGGTCACCGTGAGGTAGAGCACAGCCCCGAACCAGAGACAGTCTTTGATGGTCAGTGGTGATGAGGGTGATGTACCATATGATGCTGCTATGAAAGCGCGTGTGCTTTTGAGACTACTTGTCAGGGTTGTACTCCACGCTTTCTTTCATAATACTGTCATCAACCGCGCCCGAGAGATACAGACACCTGCAGTGTTGGTCAGGTAGTTTGAGCGAGACTTCAAAGTTGCATCCATGAAGCGGACTGTGTGGTTCCAGTCTTCCCATTGATCTTCATAGCAAACATACCCTGGGTAGGAGCCATCCGCAATCTGACAAAAAACCAAACTTTGATGGGATTCGAACCCGCGACCTTCCACTGCACCTTGGTGGCGGGTTACAGAGCCATCAGTATGTCTGTCTCACAGTCACCACTCTGTAGTCTGTCTGTCTCACAGTCACCACTCTGTAGTCTGTCTGTCTCACAGTCACCACTCTGTAGTCTGTCTGTCTCACAGTCACCACTCTGTAGTCTGTCTGTCTCACAGTCACCACTCTGTAGTCTGTCTGTCTCACAGTCACCACTCTGTAGTATGTCTGTCTCAGTCACCACTCTGTAGTCTGTCTGTCTCACAGTCACCACTCTGTAGTCTGTCTGTCTCACAGTCACCACTCTGTAGTCTGTCTGTCTCACAGTCACCACTCTGTAGTATGTCTGTCTCACAGTCACCACTCTGTAGTATGTCTGTCTCACAGTCACCACTCTGTAGTATGTCTCACAGTCACCACTCTGTAGTATGTCTGTCTGTCTCACAGTCATCACTCTGTAGTATGTCTGTCTGTCTGTCTCACAGTCACCACTCTGTAGTATGTCTGTCTGTCTCACAGTCACCACTCTGTAGTATGTCTGTCTGTCTCACAGTCACCACTCTGTAGTATGTCTGTCTGTCTCACAGTCACCACTCTGTAGTCTGTCTGTCTGTCTGTCTCACAGTCACCACTCTGTAGTGTGTCTGTCTGTCTCACAGTCATCACTCTGTAGTGTGTCTGTCTCACAGTCACCACTATAATCTGTCTCAGAGAATCATCAATTAATGAACGATTCTCTCTCAGGTCCATCAATCAACCAATCAATCAACCAACCAATCAATCAGTTAATCAATCAATCAATAGTTTTGCCTCATTCATCATTTAATAAGTCTGTCTCAGAGAGTCATCACTTAATGATTCTGTCTCAGAGTTATCAGTCAGTTAGCAGTTCTGTCTTAGCCATTGCTCAATAATCGAGAATTCTGTCTCAGAGTTATCAGTTAACAGATGCCGCTGTCTCAGAGTGGTCAGTGTTTATTGTGTAGAGTAAACTGAATGTTATAATCGTCTACGCCGTCATCGCCTGGGGTTCATCACAGTTCTTGATAAAACCATTGATGCTGGGGGCAACAACAGCAAAGTGAGAGGCTGTATGACCAGTGGCTTTCCCTCTCATGGAATTCCACTTTACAGCTTAGTCTTTAGTGATCGACTATGACTCTCTGACTAGGAGGCTTGACTCGCACAGTCCTTATGTGCTGCAGCCCTGGGGGCTAGTTGGCCTTTGGAGAACATCTCCAACACTGACTGTCCTTATGCCCACTTGGCCGAGAGAGTGGGGATGTACTGTGGGCAAGGCATCTCCACTATAATCAAATTTCTGCCCAGTTTCCGAAACAGCAGCTGCCTTCTCTGCTGTTTTGGAGGTCATCGTCGAAAACGACGGACTAACATACATACATATACTCATCTTGCCCTATCCATTGCTGTATTGTGTTGTGTTGTGCTGTGCTATGTTGTGTTATGCTGTGTTGTGTTTTATTGCGTTGTGTTATGCTGTATTGTGTTGTGTTATGCTGTGATTGTGTGGGTATTGTGTATGGCTGTATTGTAGTTATGCTGTATTCGTATTGTATATGCTGTTGTGTTTTGCTGATGTGTGTTGTGAACTGTATTGTGTAACAGTTTATGTATATGCTGTATTGTATTGTTTGCTGTTTGTGTTGTGATCTGTTTGTTGCTGTGTATGTTGTGTTGGTTATGCTGTGTTGTGTTTATTGCTGTATTGTGTTATGCTGTATTGCTGTGTTATGCTGTATTGTTTGTGTATTGTGTTGTTTTGTTTTATCTGTGTTTGTGTATGCGTTGTGTTATCTGTATTGTGTTAGCTGTTTGTGTTGTGTTATGCTGTATGTAGCTGTTGTGTTATGCTGTATTGTGTTGTATTGTGTTATGCTGTATGTTGTGTGTATTTTTTGTTATCTGTATTGTATTGTATTGTTGTATGTATTGTGTATTTGTATTGTGTTATGCTGTTGTTGTGTTGGTTGTATTGTGTTATGCTGGCGGATTGTGTTATTTGTATTGGTATGTGTTATGCTGTTTGTGATTCTGTATGTGTTATGCTCCTGTATTGTGTTGTGTGTTGTATGGCGCTGGCCTGTCCAGTTGGTGGTGTGCTGTGCACCTGTGTGTGTTGTGATTGTTCTTGTTAGTGAGTTAGCTGACTCTGTTCACCTGTGTGTGTGTTAGTGAACTTGTTTATAGTTGTGTGCTCTGCACCTGGTGTGTGATGTGTGTTCCTTGTTTATAGTTGTGTGCACTGCGCATCCGTGTGTGTGTGTGTCCCTTGTTTTTAGTGTGTGCTCCTGCACCTGTGTGTGTGTGGGTCCCTTGTTACAGTTGTGTGCTGTCTGCACCTGTTGTGTGTGTTCCTGTTTTGAGTGTGTGCTCTG
>CM054150.1:2514199-2524199 GCA_028751875.1 Rapana venosa | reverse complement strand
GACCAGAAATAGAGAAAGAGCGATGGGTAACAGTGGATTGGTTCAGTCTAGGTATTCGATCTGGAAAGGCCTCCCTCTCTCCCTTCGCCAAAAGCCTTCTTATGAAGCTTTTAAATCCTGCCTCAAGACACATTTATTTCAAACCTAAGATTCTCCCCTCTTGTTCCATCTCATTCTTGTCCCTGCCCTCAACAGCCAAAACCCCATCACCCTGCCGGAGTGTATAAATGTGTGTGCGTGCGTGTGTGTGTGTATACATTTGAATTTGTAAAAACTATTCATTGTAACTGGCTGCATGTGAATGAGTGGGATGAACGAAAGCACTTTGATTTGGGTTTTTTTTCAAGGTATGGCGCTATATAAACTCCATGTATCATTATTATTATTATTATTATTATTATTATTCGTAAGCACACGAATGAGGGCAGAAGCCCCCCTCACTCCAGGCTGGCACATCTACAGATCCCTTAGGGGCCAGGCCAAGGATGTCCTGATGATGTTGTTGTTGTTGTTGTTGTTCTTCCAGCATCCTGCCCTGGCGAATGAAGCTGCCTCTCTTTAGCCACAAGTCCCTTGGTTGGTTGGGACAGTCTTCCTTTCACGGGGTGGTTTTGAAGCCCTCTTGAACTTGGCAGTTTGGGTGAGAACCTTAGTGTCTCGGCGATTTTCCAGAGACAGGGACTCCCGTGGCGGTCTAAAGATGATAAAAATCTGAGCACATTACCCCTCTCTTGCGATCTCTCCACTGGCTGCCTGTGCCACAGACAGTAAACTATAAGGTCAGTACCCTCTGTTACAAATGTCTCCACAAAACAGCACCCTCCTACCTCTGTGAATGTCTTCACCTGTACACTCCTTCTCGTTCCCTCCGCTCTGCTGCAGATACCTTGTGCCTACGAATACCTAGATTCAACCAGTCCACCGTTGGCCGTCGCTCTTTCTCTGTTTCTGGTCCATCGATCTGGAATGACCTCCCTCTCTCTTCGCCAAAAGCCTTCACATGACGCTTTTAAATCCAGCCTCAAGACACATTTATTTCAAACCTAAGATTCTCCCCTCTTGTTCCATTTCATTTTTGTCCCTGCCCTCAACAGCCAAACCCCATCACCCTGCCGGAGTGTACAACCTTTATGTGTGTGCGAGAGAGAGAGAGTGTGTGTGTGGGTGTGGGTGTGTGTGCGTCCGAGTGTGTGAGTATACATTTGAATTTGTAAGGCAGCATGGGAATGAGTAGGATGAATGAAAGCGCTTTGATTTGTTTTTTGCAAGATATAGCGCTATATAAATTCCATTTATTATCATTATTAAAGCTCCGATTTTGGCGTGGATTTCATGGCCCCTAAGATGATAGGGATTGTCTGATTCTGCACCTTGCTAATAATAATAACAATAATAATGTATGGAATTTATATAGCGCTGAATCTTGTAAAGCAACAAATCAAAGCGCTCAGATGACTTCTTTTTTTTTTTTTTAATGCGTGTGTATGCGGTTTTGTCAATTTTGTCATCTGTTCCCACCGGCACACAATGGCCTGCTCTTTCGAACAGCGGAACAGGATTTAACGTGTGCGCGAGATGTTCTGCATGCGTTCGCACACGGGGCCTCGGTTTATAGCCTCGTCCGAAGGACTAACTACATCAAACTTGGACCACGCTGTCATGCCATAATGACCTTGACTTATGCCTCTGGATTCCCTGGGGAACATAGGGCCGCAACAACAGCAACACCACTCCCTCCAACGAACTGGGCTCTGGGAGCATCCTCCTCCTCCTCCTCCTCCTCCTCCTCTTCAGGTGGGCCCATGTCATTGCGGCTGCCTTCCTTCATCTAGAGCTGCCACAACCAGTCCAGCGCTGGTCTAACGCTGCCAGAGCACAGCCTCTGGAGAGCTGTGGTCTCTCTCTCTACTCCGGGTTCTTTCTGCTAGTTTTGGTGTGTGTGGTTTTTTCCCCATGAGGGCAAGTCGTACTTTAGCGTTGGCTTTTGCTGTGGTGGTCTGCTGCTGCATCCGCGTCAGTCTGTTGTCCAAAGTCACTCCGAGATGAGGGGGTGGGGGAGAGGAGGGGGGGGGGGGGGGGGGGGGGGGGGGGGGGTCCTCAGCAAGCAAGCTCTGCCCATTTATTTATTTATTTATTTATTTATATCGAGGATATTGGAATAAGCACTCATGTGCTTGTTTTTTTTACATCCAGTCCTCGTGTGTATGCAGTTTTGTCAATTTTGTCTTCTGTTCCCACCGGCACACAACGGCCTACTCTTTCCCCAGTTCACCCAGCTGTAAATTGGGTACCTGCCCTCTTTAGGGTCAGGGAAGGTCAAGCAGCGAGGGAGAGGAGATGGGCGCCGCCCTCAATATGCTGGCCCCTGGAGAAGTTGAGGTCTCTGACGCCTCGCTCCCCTCCGACCACATAGGTTATGGGACACCTAAGTAGAGTTGAAAATCTTTTAAATGAACTTCTTCATGAGGCAGAGTACAAGTAACAAGCGTTAGAGTTTTGCTCTTGTCCATTATGTTTCTTTAACGCGCGTAATGTGAATGAGTCAGTGTGTACAGATTTGTTTGTGTGTGCAGAGTATAGACAAGAAGATACAAATATACTGCTGCGATTTCTTCAAGATATCTCCGTAAGTGTTTTTAAATGTGAAAATGCTGTGTTGTGTGTGTGTGTGTGTGTGTGTGTGTGTGTGTGTGTGTTGTGTGTGTGTGTGTGTGTTTATTCATTTATCTATGTATTCATTCATTTATCTATTTAGCAATTATTTATCTATTCTTTTACTTCGAGGATAATGGAATAAGCACTAATGTGCTCTTTTACAGCCAGTTGCCGTGTGTGTGTAGTTTTGTAAATGTTGTCATTAGTTCGCATCTGCACACAATGGCCTATTCTTCCAAAAAGCGGAACAGGTTTAACGTGTGCGCAAGATGTTCTGCGTGCGTTTGCACACGGGACCTCGGTTTATAATCTCACCTGAAGGACTGTGTGTGTGTGTGTGTGTGTGTGTGTGTGTGTGTGTGTGTGCGTGCGTGCGTGCGTGCGTGCGTGCGCTTGTCTGTCATGTCAGGAATGTTGAAGAAGTATAGCAGTTGTAGACAAGAGAAACACAATAACGTTTAGCAGATTAAAAGAATGTCTATTTCAGTGATTACACAAGTTTATAACTTTAACACCGTGGTTAACTTTTACAGTTGAACATTCTCGACAAGATAGCAATCTGCAAAACATGTGTGATATAATTGATGATGTCTGCTGTGTTTAATGATGTCCGTTATGTTTAATGATGTCTGTTATGTTTAATGATGTCTGATATAATTAACGATGTCTGTTGTATTTAATGATCAAGAAATAACAGACATTTTTTTTAAAAAATGACAATATCTTTTATTACCCAAATAAATCAGCTTAGACTGTGCAATTTCCTTGTAACACCTCCTCACCCCCCCCCCCCCCCCCCCCCCCCGTCTTTTTTTTTAAAGCCAGATATATCACATTCCCGTAAAGTGTAGAAGTTATGGCTGCTTATTCCGTTATCCTCGAAATAAAAGAATAAAATAAATATAACTAAACACACATACACACATGCATACACACACACATACACACACCACACAACACCTAACACCACACACACACACACACACACACACACACACACCACACACACCAACACACACACACACACACACACACACACACACACACACACACACACACACACACACACACACACACACACACACACACACACACACACACACACACACACACACACACACACACTAATGAAAGTCGTTTAGATGGCGAAAACATTCTTACAGCATACTGGAAAGCAAAGTATGACACATTCATAGTAAAAAGGTAAAGGAGTCCCATAACCTATAAGGTCGTAGGGGAGCGAGGCATCAGAGACCTCACTTCTCTAGGGGCCAGCATGTTGAGGGCGGCGCCCATCTCCTCTCCCTCGCTGCTTTACCTTCCCTGACCCTAAAGAGGGCAGGTACCCATTTACAGCTGGGTGAACTGGGGGAACTGTACTGAAACCAAGGCGCGTAAACGGTCACCCATCCAAGTGGTAACCACGCTCGATGCTGCTTAACTTGGCTGGGGGAAAGCGAGTGCTCTGACCACTGAGCTATCGCGTCTCCACTGTCACAGTAACAGCCTTTTTTCTCTGGTTTTCTTTCAGAGGTGCGATGGGTTACATGGATGCAGTGTGGGACAGAGGCGGCTTGGTTTCCGTCAATGTGTCTGACAGAACCAGGTCTGTTTGATTTACATGTGTGTGTGTGTGTGTGTGTGTGTGTGTGTGTGTGTGTGTGTGGTGTGTGTGTGTGTGCGTGTGTGTGTGTGTGTGTGTGTGTCTGTGTGTGTGTGTGTCTGTGTATGTGTGTGTGTGTGCGCGTGTGTGTGTGTGTGTGTCTGTGTGTGTGTGTGTGTCTGTGTGTGTCTGTGTGCGTGTGTGTGTGTCTGTGTTCATTGTTCAAAACGCACTGATTTCCTACCTGACACTTTCCCATCATATCTGTTCCTACTTTTTTCAACAGCATCCTTCACCTCCTTCGTCACCACCTAAGTGTGTGTGTGTGTGTGTGTGTGTCTGTGTGTGTGTGTGTGTGTGTGTGTGTGTGTGTGTGTGTGTGTGTGTGTGCGCGTGCGTAAACTTGAAATATCTTATGTTATTTGAGGAAAATTGCATGCGTGTAAATGATTTGAGAGCAAGCACTTCGATTTGTTTGTTTTACAAGATTCAGCGCTATAAAAATTTCATATTTTATTATTATTATTATTGTTATTATTGAAAGCCTTCCTTTCCTAACAGCTGTTTAGTTGATGATGTAAAAACCACAAGTATCAATTTCATACTGTGGGGTTTGGCCCAGGCCAAAAGCTGTGTCAGTTATTGATGTCAGCTAATTGCCAAGGCCTACACTAAAATATTGTTATGTTGTAAAATGTTGTGCTGAGATTGCCTTCAGCCATGACAAGCTCTTAACATAACAACCTGCACTCTTCTTTATAGGAGAAAAATCCTCTGAAGTCGGAGTATGGCTGCCTATGTGGCGAGGTACTTGAAAAGAGTCATACACGTATATTTCTCATCCGGTGTACTTCCTATCTCACAGTGATTCTCAGGTGGGATGAGTGAGTCAAGAGTGCATGTTCTGGGTGATGACCCCCAGAGTGTTAGGCTGGGGAACGCACAACAGCAACAACATACTGTGGAGTGAATGAATATTCAGTATTAAGCTGCATGCTGTTTTTTAAACACCAGATAATTCACTGGGTATGTGGCAGGTGTGAGAGGAAACGACAGAAAACACGAATTGAAAACACTGCTTTTACACATTAATTTTTGTTCGCTTTTCCAATCAAAGATTCGAAACTGGGATTGGAAGAGAAAAAGGAAATACAGTTCTACTCCAAAGCCTGATTCCTAATCCTCTTGATTTATAAATAACAGTGGTATCTATCTTTAAATCATCATTGACAAAGATTAATTAAAAAGATAAAGGTGTCCCATAACCTATGTGGTCGTAGGGAAGCGAGGCATCAGAGACCTCAGCTTCTCCAGGAGCCAGCATATTGAGGGCGGCGCCCATCTCCTCTCCCTCGCTGCTTTACCTTCCCTGACCCTAAAGAGGGCAGGTACCCATTTACAGCTGGGTGAACTGGGGAACTGTATTGAAGCCAAGGCGCGTGAACGGTCACCCATCCAAGTGGTAACCACGCTCGATGCTGCTTAACCTTGGCTGGGGGAAAGCGAGTGCTCTGACCACTGAGCTGTCCTGTCCCCTTTTGCCTAGGAAAGAAGAAACCAGCAGCTCCATCAGTATTTTTCTTCAACTACTTTTGACAATGACTAAAGAGCACATCAAGTGAAATGAACAATTTGAAATGTGATGATTAAAGGCAATCTGTGAAAAATAAATAAAAAGGTGAATTATGTTCCTATCTGTGAAATGAAAAATATAAAACATGTTTTTTTTAATCTGTGAAATGAAAAATATAAAACATGTTTTTTTTAAATCTGTGAAATGAAAAATATAAAACATGTTTTTTTTAATCTGTGAAATTAAAGATATAAAACATGTGTTTTTTAATCTGTGAAATGAAAAAAATAAAGCATGTTTTTTATATCTGTGAAATGAAAAATATAAAACATGGTTTTTAAAATCTGTGAAATTAAAAATTAAAAACATGGTTTTTTATCTGTGAAATGAAAAAGGTGAAACATGTTTCAATCTGTAAAAAAAAATTAAAATGTGTTCCAGAGTCTAAAAATGGAGCACGTCTTGGGCAATTTTAACTTTGCTTGTTTATTTCTTCATTTATTTATTTTGTTGGGTGGGTCTTCCTTTCTTTTTAACGTCACTAAATTTGTCTGTCTGTTTTCCTGGCACAGGTATGCGAAAGTGATACAGTCAGTGATGTCACCGAGCTGTAGATTTCTGTTATCTGCCTTACAATACCAGCAAACCAAATACGCAGGTAGGTCGGCAGTTTCTGGTGCCCTTAACTTTTTATTTCTTCACCTTCAAATATCTTACAACAGCAATGAAATCGGGCCCTATACTGACCTTCGAACACTCGTCAGACAACGAAAACTGAAGTGGTTTGGTCATGTCACAGGCTCCTCTGGTCTTGCTAAAACAATCCTACAAGGCACCGTGAGGGGAGGAAGAAGAAGAAGAGGCAGACAGAGGAAGAGATGGGAGGACAACATTCGAGAGTGGACAGACATGGAGCTGAGAGACACCCTGAGGGCGGCTGAGAGACGAGAGGACTGGAGAAAGGTGGTTGACAAAGCTTCGAAGGCGCCCCAAAGGAATTCGGAATCTGAGGGATCGGTGATGGTGACAGTAGAAGCGGGAGGTGGTGTTTTGAGGAGAACGGGGGGTAGAGCGTTGTTGGTATAATTTTATTGAAATCTTTGCCCAAGAATGACCCAGGAATGATCTCAGGAAACACTCTCAGGTTGAAGCACTTGACTGTGATGACCTGAGGAGGACAGGTAAGCACTTGTAATGACCTGAGGAGGACAGGTGAAGCACTTGTAATGACCTGAGGAGGACAGGTGAAGCACTTGTAATGACCTGAGGAGGACAGGTGAAGCACTTGTAATGACCTGAGGAGGACAGGTGAAGCACTTGTAATGACCTGAGGAGGACAGGTGAAGCACTTGTAATGACCTGAGGAGGACAGGTGAAGCACTTGTAATGACCTGAGGACAGGTGAAGCACTTGTAATGACCTGAGGAGGACAGGTGAAGCACTTGTAATGACCTGAGGAGGACAGGTGAAGCACTTGTAATGACCTGAGGAGGACAGGTGAAGCACTTGTAATGACCTGAGGAGGACAGGTGAAGCACTTGTAATGACCTGAGGAGGACAGGTGAAGCACTTGTAATGACCTGAGGAGGACAGGTGAAGCACTTGACTGTGATGACCTGAGGAGGACAGGTGAAGCACTTGTAATGACCTGAGGAGGACAGGTGAAGCACTTGTAATGACCTGAGGAGGACAGGTGAAGCACTTGTAATGACCTGAGGAGGACAGGTGAAGCACTTGTAATGACCTGAGGACAGGTGAAGCACTTGTAATGACCTGAGGACAGGTGAAGCACTTGTAATGACCTGAGGAGGACAGGTGAAGCACTTGACTGTGATGACCTGAGGAGGACAGGTGAAGCACTTGTAATGACCTGAGGACAGGTGAAGCACTTGTAATGACCTGAGGAGGACAGGTGAAGCACTTGTAATGACCTGAGGAGGACAGGTAAAGCTCTTGTAATGACCTGAGGAGGACAGGTAAAGCTCTTGTAATGACCTGAGGAGGACAGGTGAAGCACTTGTAATGACCTGAGGAGGACAGGTGAAGCACTTGTAATGACCTGAGGAGGACAGGTGAAGCACTTGTAATGACCTGAGAGGACAGTGAGCACTTGTAATGACCTGAGGACAGTAAGCCTTTGTATATGACCTAGGACAGTGAAGCACTTTGTATGACGAGAGGACAGTGAAGCACTTCGACTGCGTTTTTAACCAGTGAGTGTATGCAGGTTGAAGCACTGTTGTCATCGTACCTGAGGACAGTGAAGCACTATGTAATACCTGAGAACAGGTGAACACTTGTAATGACTGAGGAGGACAGTGTAACACTTGCTGTATCGCACACTGAGGGACAGGTGAAGACTTGTAATGACCGAGAGACAGGAAGCACTTGTAATGACCTGAGGAGGACAGGTAAGCACTTGTAATGATAGAAGACGGGAAGCACTTGTATGACCTGAGGAGGACGGTGAAGCATTAATGACCTAGGAGGACAGGTAAGCACTGTAATGCCTGAGGAGGACAGGTGAAGCACTTGTAATGACCTGAGAGGACAGTTAACACTTGAATGACCTGAGAGGACAGTGAAGCACTTGTAATGACTGAGGAGACAGGTAAATGCACTGTAATGACCTGAGGAGACAGGTAAAGCACTTGTAATGACCTAGGAGGACAGTGAAGCACTTGTAATGACCTGAGAGACAGGTGAAGCACTTGTAATGACCTGAGGAGGAAGGTAACGCCACTTGTAATGACCTGAGGAGGACAGGTGAAGCACTTGTAATGACCTGAGGAGGACAGGTGAAGCACTTGTAATGACCTGAGGAGGACAGGTGAAGCACTTGACTGTGATGACCTGAGGAGGACAGGTGAAGCACTTGTAATGACCTGAGGAGGACAGGTGAAGCACTTGTAATGACCTCAAGAGAGTCTCCAGTTGAAGTGCACCTTTGGTGTATATATATATATATATCTATTTCTTCTTTTATATCGAGGATAATGGAATAAGCACTCACGCGCTTTTTTACATCCAGTCCCCGTGTGTATGCGGTTTTGTCAATGTTGTCATCCGTTCCCACCGACACACAATGGCCTACTCTTACGAAAAGCGGAACAGGTTTTAACATGTGCGCAAGATGTTCTGCGTGCGTTCGCACACGGGGCCTCGGTTGATAGTTTCATCCGAAAGACTTTTGGGGAGAGTGGAGTCTGCACTGATGTTAACTCCAGGGGAAAATATCCCCTTGAAAGGGAATCAAACCCGGGTCGTCAGATTGCGAGCGCAATGTTCTAACCACTAGGCTGTCCCGTCCCCCCACATTCCACATATGTAGAAGATCAAATATGCACGTGAAGGATCCCGTAATTCACGCCAGCCCTCAGTGGATTACAGAAACACCAACATACCTAGCATACATGTCCAAGTCCGGAAAGCGCTACTTTCATGGTTGGGGGGAAAATACGCCCATATGCGCAATAGGGGAAGGAAGAAATGTTATCAGTGTATGCAGGTGTTCTGTATAGTGCGTGGTTTTCTTTGTTTTTACAGGACCTCCTTTTCACCTTGGGGACGAAGCCATCCGTGAAGCCTTTGGTGAGTTTTCTTTTATTGGCTGTAATCAGAAGCCATTTATGAAGCCTTTGGTGAGTTGGTTTTTTAAAATATAGGCTGTATTCAGAAGCCATTTATGAAGCCTTTGGTGAGTTGGTTTTTTAAAATATAGGCTGTATTCAGAAGCCATTTATGAAGCCTTTGGTGAGTTGGTTTTTTAAAATATAGGCTGTATTCAGAAGCCATTTATGAAGCCTTTGGTGAGTTGGTTTTTTAAAATATAGGCTGTATTCAGAAGCCATTTATGAACCTTTGGTGAGTTTTTAGAAGTTATAATCAGAAGCCATCCGTGAAGCCTTTGGTGAGTTGAAAAAAAAAATATAGGCTGTATTCAGAAGCCATCCGTAAAGCCTTTGGTGAGCTTTAGAATTAAAAAAGGCTGTATTCAGAAGCCATCCGTGAAGCCTTTGGTGAGTTTTTAGAGGTTATAATCTGAAGCCATTTATGAAGCCTTTGGTGAGTTTTTAGAGGTTATAATCTGAAGCCATTTATGAAGCCTTTGGTGAGTTTTTAGAGGTTATAATCTGAAGCCATTTATGAAGCCTTTGGTGAGTTTTTAG
>CM054150.1:2496699-2509199 GCA_028751875.1 Rapana venosa | reverse complement strand
ACCACTTTAAGTCACGGCAGATTTCTCTTCGTGAAATTCGAGCTCCTCTCCCCTGGGGAGATCCCGTCGCCACAAGAGCAGCGCCACCCTTTTTTTTCCTGTCTGCAACTGTATTTGTTTCCCTATCAGAGTGACTTTTCGGCAGAATTTTGTCAGGAACAACTCTCTTGTTGCCGTGGGTTCTTTCACGTGCGCGAAATAAGTATGTGTAACGCACAGGACCTAGGTTTTTCGTCTCATCCGAAAGACTAGCACCCAGGCCACAGCTTATGGTCTAATGGATGGGGGGAAAGTTTTGGGTCCAAACGGAATTCGAACCACCACACACTTCCGACCCGGACTTTTCGCTTTTGTCTAGAACACCAATCCACCGAGTAGGCTGCCATTGCGTGCCGGTGGGAACGGATGACAACATTGACAAAACTACATACTCACGGGGACTGGATGTGAAAAAGCACATGAGTGCTTATTCCATTATCCTCGAAAGAATAAATGTGTATGCGGTTTTGTAAAGTTTGTCATCTGTTCCCACCGGCACACAATGGCCTACTCTTCCGAAAAGCGGAACGGGTTTTAACGTGTGCGCAAGATGTTCTGCATGCGTTCGCACACGGGGCCTCGGTTTACAGTCTCATCCAAAAGACTTTTGGGGAGAGTGGAGTCGACACTGATGTTAACTCCAGAGGAAAGATCCTCTTGAACGAGATTCGAACCCGGGTCAGCACATCACAAAAACATCACTCTAGCCACCAGGCTCTCCCGTCCCCCAGGGCAACATGACCAGATCTCAGAGGTTGGCTTATATTTCAGGTGTGGGGAAGGTGATTATTCTGAACAAAAAACAATAATCTATTAGTTTTAACAGTTGGTTTTACTGTTGATGTTGTCCATTCAGCCTGAGGAAGCTTCAGAATAGAAGGGAAAATTTGCTGATGTGTAAAATATAAAAAGAAATGAAGATGAAGACAAGTTGTGTTTTCATTACAATTTTACTGTTTGACGTCAACTATGTGCGTGGAGGGAGGGTGCCTAGCAGAATTGAGGGGTTTTGTCAAGACAGTTATTATATATATATATATATATATATATATATATATAGAATAGAGAGAGAGAGACACACACACACACACACACACACACACACACACACACACACACACACAGGCACACACACATATATAGGGTTAGGGTTAGGAGTATATCTTTATTTGAAAACAAAACAAAACATACATTAATATGACCGTGCACAATAATAAATGTACACACGTGCGTGCACGCTATATATTCACAGGTATAATAAAAGGTAAAACTTTTTTTAAAAACTGGTTATAATCAATATTTTTTCTAGTAAAAAGAAATAAAACAATCAAAATATTATAAAACAATAATAACAGAAAACAAAGGTACTGCGAGAATTTTACTTTTGGGACATTAGAAAGGTGTGGACTTGTTTTGTTTTGTTGTTGTTTATTTTTAGTAAAATTGTAATGAACCTGTGTTGGAAAATTCCCGGCAAATCTGAGAAGATGGATTCAAACAGGTCAGTACAATACATTAATTAACATCAACAGACAGATATTCTGAGAGGTTTATTTCTTTGTAAATCTAGTAAACAAGAAACTGACACAGTTAGATGCACTATGTATTGATATTCTATCAACAAGTACCGCTTCATTCAATTTAAGGTGGTTTTCAAATGATATTGTATTCACCTTCTAATTTTTTGTTCTGTCGGATGGATGGATGGAGAGAGAGAGAGAGAGAGAGAGAGAGAGAGAGAGAGAGAAGAGAGAGAGAGTCAAATATTTATTGCATAAGCTTTGGTCAGCGGTTGTGAAGGGAATTGGGGTGGGGGTGGGGGGAGGGGTTTCCACAAAACTGAACAAATTCAAAACCATCATCATGCAACAAACTGGTCTGCAACAAGGAATTTAGGTCTCTATGTCCCTTCTGTATTTTGCATGCCACAATGTCTCTCCACTTTTTCATGCCACAATGTCTCTCCGCTTTTTCATGCCACAATGTCTCTCCACTTTTTCATGCCACAATGTCTCTCCACTTTTTTCATGCCACAATGTCTCTCCACTTTTTCATGCCACAATGTCTCTCCACTTTTTTCATGCCACAATGTCTCTCCATTTTTTTCATGCCATAATGTCTCCCTACTGTTTCTTACTGTCCTCTTTTCCTTGTAAGTTTTTTAATATTTTATACTTCCACTGACACACTTTTCCCCTTTGACAACTCTGTACAGATTTCTGCAGTTCTGTGATGTTTTGTGCTGTGTGTTGTGCTTTTCCAAACATAGCGAAAGGTCACTACAGGGCGGTATGTACACGTTCTGATGTTAAACCCTCGTGATTCTGAAGTCACACCTTCACATGTCAGGGGTCCATGCTTAGGCAGAAGAAGAAAAACTACTGCAGATAAAAGTTGTGACCACCTAATTAGAGAAAAAAATAACGCCTTTAATTACAGTTGTGACAACTGAATTTTTTTTTAAGCCTATCTTTTCCAGACATAAAGTACTTGCCATGTGTAAGTTTTTATGACACTTTTTTTCATTTCTTGTATCAAACATTTTAGGGATTAATTTATGGGTGACTTCAGTGAACCTAAGCAGTCATGGTCTAGGTTCTAGGAGCAGGGTCGCCCAGATTTTGGACCAAAAAAATCATTTTTCAGATACATATTTTTGTTACAGCTCTTTTTATTACAAAAAAATATTCATCTTTCGTGTGCTGTTTTTTTGTTGTTGGCAAAAACAGATAATTTTATTAGATAATAGCCTTCAAGTAGGGTGGGTGTGGCACTGACAATGCTCAGAATGGCGACGGAAAAAAAACCCTGAATAAAATGACAATGTCACTCTCCTTCTTTACCAGTAACAAGGACTGCTCCCTTTGAGAACCGGAAATAATGAGCACCTCCCTTTCTCCCACTTCAAATGGCGGATTGTTTACCAAGTCCAGGCTAGTTTTTCATTTCACTTTCAAGTTTTATCATGTGTAGCTGTGTTTAGTGGTTTTTAGTGTCAATCGGTTTTATGCTTTGGTGAAAACTATGCCCAGGATAAAAAGTATGGGCTTCAAGCGAAAGAAAGGCAAATTTTGTGGAAATAGGTACAGGAAGAAGCAGACAGATGAAACTAGTGAGAGCAGAACATCAACTGAGGAAACTGAAAGTAGTTTTGGAACAAGTGAAACAGCAGATTGCACCACTCGATCAGAACAAAAACTACAGAAGCACGACTTGTACAAACTTATCTTAGATTGTAGTAGGGACAGTCTGATAGTGATGGAGAAAACAAATCAGTGAGTGTGAAGACAGTGACTGAGTCAGTGAGGAAAGTTGTGATGCATAATTGTGACTGTAGAAACACCAGCAGGGAACAGAATAGTTAATATCAAAATTCTGGGTGACTAGATTTCAGCAAATTTAGTGTGTAGCTTTTGCCGTCATGCTGTGCAATTGTATGAAGTAGACAGAAAGGGTCTAGCAAGCAGTTTTGTTTTCCATTGTGTGAATCAACACTGTGACAGGCAGCCAACTTTCTCCTCTTCCCCACAGAGTCCTGCTGGCAATTCTGTTGTCACTACTGTAAATCATAGAGCTGCGTTTGCCATGACATGTATAGGAGCTGACAGATCTGAGCTAGACACTTTCTGTGGCATCATGAATCTGCCTACACCAGTGGGTGAAAGTAGTTTTTTATTTTTTTTATTTTATTCTTGTATATCGAGGATAATGGAATAAGCACATATGTGCTTTTTTTTTACATCTAGTCCCTGTGTGCATGCGGTTGTGTAACTTCTGTCATCTGTTCCCACCGGCACACAATGGCCTACTCTTATGAAAGAGCTATAAAGAAAACAGTACACAAAGCCACAACATCTGTACACCAAAGTAGTATGCAGGCTGCAGCAGAAGCCAAGTATAATGAAGCAGAGGAGACTGATGATGATATTTGAGAGATCACTGATTCTTGAGACCGAACTTGGATGACCATAGGTCATTCCTCAAAGCAAGGTGTAGTGACAACCATAGGCATGCAAAAAGGAAAGGTACTGGACACAGAAACAATATCTCAGACCTACAAGTCATGTGACTAGTGGAAAAAACAAAATCCCAATTCAGAAAAATTAAGGTCATGGCAGGCAAGCCATGCTCAAGAGTGTACATTGACATATGAAGGGTCTAGTAGGGGGATGGCAGCAGCTGGGACTTGTGACATTTTCAACCGTTCACTTGCCCAGTATAAGCTTAGGTACACAGCAGTTGTGGGGGATGGGGATACAAACACATACAAGAACACATGTGACCAGAAGCCGTATGGAGACAAACCCATTGAAACAATAGAATATGTCGGGCATGTACAGAAGCATGTTGGAACACGACTTAGGAAATTAAAACATACAAAAGCACAGGATGGCAAAGGATTAAGTGGAAAAGGCAAACTGACAAAGAAATTGATAAAATGCTTGCATACTTTGGCAATGCAATAGGAGCTCACACAAAAGATAAATTGTAACATGTATGTGGAAAGCTGTATGGACAGTTTTCTTTCGCAAAAAATCATCAGATGAAAATCCTACACAACTTTTGTGATGAAAGTTGGTGTCCCTTTTTGAAAGCAGAAAAGAAAGAAAACCATACACTCCCTCGAGCAACAGCTATTTACCCTCTGCTGTTATGGATGTGGTACAACCAGTTTGGAAGGACCTGTGTAGTCTAACTGAGCTTCTAGTAAAGTGTCTTGGTGGTTTTACACAAAATAAAAATGAAAGCCTGAACAATATGATCTGGACCTTAAGTCCCAAAACAAGAAACAGCTGTTGCAGTTGCAGTATCTGTGTTTAATGATGGATGCACAAGCTTGATGGCAATTCTGAGCAAGATGGACATAGAACCGGGACATTTTTGTTACTTGTACTGTGAACAGTCTGATGTGTTTCACATCAAAACTGCCCAGCGTCAAGCTACACTGGCATCATCCAAGAAGCTCTGTAAAGCCAGAAGACAACTCAGGGTGGACACTGAAGAGCAGCAGGCAGCTGTGGAAGTCATCCATATCATGCTGGGGGATTTTACATCTTCCTCTTGGTGAGTCCTGTCTGTCTTTTTTATACATGAAGTTTGCCAAAAACAAGCATGTTCACACACTAAATTCCACTTTGTCTTTAATTATTAACATACTGTCACCAAATTTTGCACATAATATTATTGTTTTATATTATGCCTATAGCCTGAATCAAAATCTAGTAATTTTCTTTGATATTAACGTAGATATAAACCATTTAATAATTTTGTTTTTGCCAATTTTTTGTCAAAATATTGGCGATCCATTTCAGACAAACTTGAGGTCATATGATAAACACCCTCTTTCAGGCTATAGCCACCCCCTTTCTTATTATGTGTTCAAAATATTCTGCCTCAGCCTCTTTTTATTTGCCAACAGTCAGTCAGACAAAATAGGGCATTTTTTCCTCTGCAACATCCTTTTACTTTTATTTATTTAAATTTTTTTTATAGACTTTTATATTAATTCAAAGAAAAACAACTGATATCAAAGCAAACCAGAACACCCCATGCAACTTTTGGCAAAGTTGCATGCTTGTAGCATAATTGGTTATTGAATAGCGCTATCTTAACACATTTTGGGTGTACACGTGATTTTGGGTGACCCTGCTCCCTTAAAAGCCTATCTTTTCCAGACAAGGTAATCATGGTGTGTAAGTTTTATGACTAAAAAAAAAAAATTTCTTATATCAAACATTTTGGCAATTAATTTGTGGTGACATCAGTGAGCATAAGCACTCTAAAGCAGTCATGGTCTTGGGTTCAGTTTCTTTTATTATGTGTGCCTGCTTCCCACCCGTGCGCGTGTGCACACACACACAAACACACACACACACAAGACATCATTTAGAATCGACAGAACTGCATGTTCCATTATCTCTACAGGAGGGATACCGTTTGTTAGAACAAACATCGTGGAGTAAGTGGAGAGAATCAGATCAACTCAAGGAACGATCTTTAAAGAGTTGCCAGACTAATGGCCTTATTTCATGTTATCCTTCTCAAACACATTTAAGTATCGCAACTACGAGAAGAGTTAATACACTATATTTTAGAATAAAATTAAATGCATTTATAACAAAATTTTGTAAAAATGTCAGGTGCCTCTGTGGGGAACATATTTCCAACACTCACATCATATTTGAGTGTCCAATTGTAAAACCTTTTTTACCCACATTTTGTGAGCAGTCTGTGGAAACAGTATTTAAAAATCCAAAATTAGCCTTTGCCATTGTTAAATGTCTATTGCACAGCCCATTAGAGTATTTGTTGTAGTTACTTTATAGTTATTTCATGTTAACAATTTGTTGAATTTAAATTTTTACTCATGTTTAAGATCCCCCCCCCCCCTTTTTTTTTTAGTTGCATGAAAATACCAACACACATGTTACCTAATCATTCTTTTCTCTTTCCATTCCCTTCTCTGTTTTAACTTCCTCTTCATTTTCCACATCCCTCGTCTAATATCACTAAGAGTGAACAGACGTTAAATTGAAGACAACAACAACAACAATACACACACACAACACACACACACACAAACTGAACCTGCCAGGACTAACTTCCTGAAACTGACACAACACACCCAGGTTCCCCTTTGCCCGTCCTTCACCCCCACCCCCCTCACTTTGTCTCTCTCTCTCTCTCTCTCTCTCTCTCTCTCTCTCTCTCTCTCTCTCTCTCTCTCTCTCTCTGTGTCTATGGGTGGATGGGTGAGTGGGTGGATAAATGGATGGGTGGGTCTATGGATGGGTGCACGGATGGATGGATGGGTGGGTCTGTAGGTGGGTGGATGGACAGATCATTGGATAGGTGGATGGATTAATCGATCGATTGATGGATGAAAGGGTGGATGGATGGATCAATGGATGGGTGGGCAGAGGGAGGGAAGGAGGAATGGGTGTGTGGGTGGGCCAGAGGGTGGGTAGATGGATGGATGGGTGGGTCTACGGGTGGGTGGATAGATGTCTCCCGTACAGTCTGTTCCTCTCCTCTCTGCCCCCTCAATGAAAAGAGCAGTGTACAGCCAGAATGTAAGATGATGGTCTGTAGAACTGTGTGCTAATAATGCAAAAGCTTCAATAAGGACAGTCTTGTGTATCAAGCACGCATACCAAGTGTGCGCGTCTGCACGCGCCTGTGCATGTGTGCCTGATTGCATGCCATCAGCAAGCATGTGCGTGCATGCGTGCGTGCATGCGTGTGTGTGTGTGTGTATATGCGCGCACCAGCGTTTGTATGTCTGCTTGCAAGAAGTCTGTGCATATCATGTATGCGTTCTTAACGGATGAATAATGTCTCGAAAATGCGTTCTGGTCCTAATTATTGTAATCATCGTCATCAAAACGATCAGCTGCCAGGGGATGACATCAGTAAAGAAACGACAGTTTTTGTATTTGCAGAAAACCAGAATTGCCACAAAAACGTAAAGCTTTAAATAAACCAAACAAATTGTACCTAACGAAAATGATGTCTGTCAATCAGGACCAATAAAATGATGGATACTCAAGTTCGAAGCTGATCACAGAAATATCTCCACACAACTGGCCCTTGCTGTGATTGCAAACGCGAGTTGTTCTTTTTGCCCCCACACCCCCTTTTCTTGTTTTTAACACACTTAGATATTCCTCATGCCATGTATTGATGTACTGCATGTCAGTGACACTTGTTTGCTTTCTGCTTTTTTTTCCCCAACAGGGCTGGATGTTTAACCAAAATAATGAAAAGCTATTGTTACGTTTATTCTATATACAGGCTATAGATTTAAAAAACCCACACCAATCTTCATTCTTCATTGTTCTCACGCGCGCATGTGTGTGTGTGTGTGTTTGAATCTCATTCAAGAGGATTTTCCCTCTGGAGTTAACATCAGTGCTGATCCCACTCTCCCTTAAAAGTCCTTCCGATGAGACTGTAAACCGAGGTCCCGTGTGCCAACGCACCCAGAACATCTTCCGCTTTTCGGAAGAGTAGGCTCTTGTGTGTGGATGGGAACGGATGACAAAATTTTCACAATCGCGTGCACACAGGGACTGGAAGTTAAAAAGCACACGAGTGTTTATTCGATTATCCTCGAAGTAAAACAATGAATAATAATAATAATGATAATGATGATGATGATGATGAATATTAATAATGATGATGATGATAAATGTGCATGTGTGTGTATACATGTGTGTGTGCGCACGCCCATGTGTGTGTGTGTGTGTGCTTATGTGTGTATGTCACTGTGTGTGTGTGCGCACGCGCGTGTGTTGTGTGTGTAAGTGTGTGTGTGCATAAGTGTGTGAATACATGTGTGTGCATGCTAGCTAGCGCAGTGTGTGTGTGCGTGTGTGTGTGTGTGTGTGTGTGCAAGCGCGCGGATGAAGGCTGTGTGTGCAGTGTTCCTGCACGCACATCAAGAAGTGAACTTGCTACAAACTGGAAACAGAGAGAGAGAGAGAGAGAGATACTGACAATGATAAATTCTTTTATTTTGAGGATAAGAGATAATGTGTATGTGTGCGCAAGCGTGTTCGCGCGTGTGTATGTGCGTGTGTGTGTGTGTGTGTGTGTGTGTGTGTGTGTGATGAGAGAGAGAGAAACTGAGAGAGAGAGAACTCGAACTCGAAAGATTTATTCACAAAAGGGCCATTGGCCCATACATGCCGAACTGTTTAGTATTTTAGTGAGAAAAATAAGGAAGCACACAAAAACCAAAATGTTATTGCATAACCACAACCACTACAATAAAAATCAGTTACAAAAAATATGACTTAAGAAACCAAGATATCTCTTATTCTAAAGGCTTTACACAAATATAAAGCAAGGCTGCGCACAATCTCAGGGTGACTAGATGCCATGAGTAAACAGAATCAAAATAAATTAGGCTGTCTACTATATTTTACCGGAATGTAATTCTGTCTAACATCTTCTAAAACTGGACAGCACAGCACAAAATGAACTTCATCTTCCAAAGCAACCTGAGGTCATCGTCATCATGTTCTATCTAAATTTATGAATATTTATGTCTGATACACCAAGTCTAAACTTAGAGTAGACATAATTCTTTTCAAATGTATGTATACATGTCCATATCAAGCTTTAGATAAGGTTTAACATCGTGTGAACCTATAAATTGTCTGTACATTTGAAATCTTTCACTGTTTTGTATATGACCACTTCACTGCTGCCAACGGCAGTCAATCAGTCTTTGCCTGAAAATGTTGATAAACTCTACAATTTCCGACACCTTGATTGAGCCAAACAAACCCAAAGCCAAGTTCACATAAACAGGTACGTATTTGTGAAGCCCAGGTGCTTTTCCCCTTGACATCTAGATCATAAAGCATCTTGTAAGACTTAAAAAGTAACCTTCACTCATCCATATGCAGAATCTTAATCCAATATCTAATGCATCTTACAGCAGCATTAACAGAGAGAGGGTATCTATTAGTTTCACTATAAACAAGATCATTAGGTGTACGTCTATCTAAGCCTAAAAACTGCTTTAAAGCAAAGAGGTGCACTGATTCACAATGTGTTACAGCTGCATCCAAGCCCCAAATTTCTGCACCATATAACACAGTGGGTTGTATTTGTGCATCAAATATCTTAATCAACAATACAAGAGCATTATTATTCAATAATTGTAATTTTTTCAAAACAATTAACAAGCTTCTTTTACCTCGACTTGCCAGATCTTTACATGCAGTTGTGAAACTAAGCTTTGTAGAAAAACAGATTCCTAGATATTTATATACATTAATCACAGGCATGACTTTTCCATTGTACAGCCATTTTTGTAAGCAGCTAAATAACCACCTTTTCTGAATACAACAATATTACTCTTATTCAGATTAACCTTAAGATCAAGTGCTGTTGCAGCACTGCTTAAGCTATTCAGCTGCTGGTGGAAGCCTACAACAGTTTCAGATAGCAGGATGACATCATCAGCAAGCAGAAGAATAAACAATTCTGTGAAATCTTGGGGGAAAGTGAGAGAGAGAGAAACAGGGAGAGAGAGGGACTGAGAGAGAGAGAGGGGGGGGGGGGGGGACACAGGGAGAGAGAGAGGGGGAGAAACAGAGTGAGAGAGAGACATGGAGTGAGAAACAGAGAGAGAGAGACTGATTGAGAGAGGAACTGAGAGAGAGAGACAGAAGAAGAGAGAGAGAAACTGCATGCACACACACGCGCGAGCATACACACACACGCGCGCGCGGACACATAGGTACAATTGCATGCACTCGCTCATGAATCGGTGCTCGAACAACTGCACACACATGCGCGCGTGCGTGTGCATGAGTACGAACACACGCATACACACACACACAAACGCATGCACTCGCTCATCACACACACACACCAGAAGAAAGTGTCACGAACGCACTCATGCATAAACGCATGCAGGCATTCACGCACACACAAATAAACACGCATACACACATGCACGCATCTACACACATACAATGCACGCACGCACATAAACACACGTACACACACATACACGCACGCAAGCACGCAAATACACACACACAGAGGCACAAATACATGCATGAATGCTTGCACGAACACACGCACGCATACACACACACACACACACACACACACACACACTTGCAAGCACGAGCATGGGCGCGCGCGCACAAACACGCATAAACAATTAAATTTTTGGCATGTACGTTTGTCTTGCTGTATCAGTGGCTATGGGCTTGTGTCTCTGTCTCTCTCATTTCACTCCACCTGTCTTACCGTCTCGTCGTGTCCATACCTGTCCGTCTGTCTGTCTGTCTGTGTGTGCATGCACGTGTGCATATGTGTATGCATATGAATGTGTACGTGCAACTGTATGTGAATGCATGCGTGCATCTGTCTGTCTACCTTTTGTTGTCTCTGTGATTGGACAACTCTCGTGTTGCCATGGGTTATTTTACTTAAGGCATGTTGATCATGGAACCTCGGTTTATAGTCTCATCTGAAAGACTAGCCCTCAGACCACCACCCATGATCTATTGGATTAGGGAACAATTTTACTTTCTAGGCGGAAGGTTACCTGTAGACCACCGATCCGTGCGTGTGTGTGTGTAGCCTATGTCTTTGTCTCTCATTGTCTTTATTCCTCAGTCTCTTTGCTCTGTGTCTGCCTGTTCCTGTGGCTATGTCCCTATTCTCTCTTTGTTGTAGTTAGAATGAGACAGAAAGAGTGTGTGTGTGTGTGCGGGGGGGGGGGGGGGGGGGGGGGGGGGGGGCAGAGAGAGAAAGAGAGGAGAGAGAGAGGAGCTGACAGAACAACAGTCATGCAGACAAAAAAATGTAGACAGACTTGTGAACACACACGATTTTGTAGAGCAGAGACATATATAAAAGACAAGATTAAACAAATTGATACAAAGCTTTGCTATTATTCACATAATTTATTTTTTATATTTATATATATAATTGTCATAATTTTTGCATTGTACTTTCTCATTCATCACATACATATCCATTACATAATTTCTTGGATGGTAAATAAAAAAAAAGGTTTTTAAATAAAAAAAATAATAAATGACAAAAACAATTTGAAGAAACAAAACTGAAAGGTTTTTTTTATAAATAGATTGTTCTTTCCCCTTAGTCAGCATGCTACTGTACATAGTATTTATTTACATATTTTTCGTGCATTTGTCGAACACTTTCTTCATGATACTTTTATTTTATCATATCTTTATAGGTTTTACAATTTCTTGTATTATAGATAAAAGAAAACTGATTTCTAAACTTAAATAATGAATAAATAAATAATACAAAAATATTTTCAATAAATTCAACTGCAATTTCTTTAATAGATTGTGCTTTCCCTTGTCTATACGCCACTCGGCTCTCTATCTCATTCTCTCTCTCGTTAACACGCGCGCGCGTGCGCGCGCGAGCACACACACACACACACACACACACACACACACACACACGCACGCACGCACGCACGCACGCACGCACGCACGCACGCACGCACGCACGCACGCACGTACGCACACCGTGCACGTACACAAATACATGCAGGTATGCATGAATGCGTGCACAACACACGCACAAGAATGCACGCGCCCGCGCCCGCGCGCACACACACATACATACATACATACATACATACATACATACATACATACATACATACATACAGTATACACACACACACACACGCACATACAATGGCAGACACACAGGCACACATGCATGCACACGCACACACATGCACGCGCACACACGCACGCGCACACACGCACCCACACACGTGCGCGCGCGTGCACACACACACGCTTGCATATTCAGACGTGCGCGCGCATACACACATATACACACACACACACAGGCACGCACACATGCACACTCACACACAGAGGTACGTACGCACATACACACACGCGCGCGCGCATGCACGCACGCACACAAGCACG
>CM054150.1:2461699-2491699 GCA_028751875.1 Rapana venosa | reverse complement strand
CTCTTGTTCCATTTCATTTTTGTCCCTGCCCTCAACAGCCAAAACCCCATCACCCTGCCGGAGTGTACAACCTTTATGTGTGTGCGTGTGTGTGTGTGCATGCGCGTGTGTGTGTGTGTATGTATATGTATGTGTATATATATATATTATATATATATTTGAATTTGTAAAAACTATTAATTGTAACCGGTTGCATGTGAATGAGTGGGATGAATCACAGCGCTTTGATTTGTTTTTTGCAAGATATAGCGCTATATAATGTCCATGTATTATTATTAATTAATTAATATGCGCATTTGTTTGTCCATCATTGAACAATGATCAGTGCACACTGTAAACATATGTAAATGTGTGTGTCTGTGACCTGAACAGTGGTCAGTATATATAATATATCATTTATATATGGAAAAGGACGACATTACATTGCCAGAGTTTATATCCTAGCTGCTGAAAATGATCACAATGGGGAAAGCCCCTTTTCCCCCAGGAAAGAGGGATGGGGGGTGGAATTTGATGCTGTAGTTTTAGATGAAGTGCATACAATCCACATGCACACTTGCATAGTCCTGCGCCCATGTATGCATACAGTGGTAAGCACACACAGACTGAAAGTGTCATTTATGTTTTTCACTTTTTGCTTTTTCCAAGCATTCTTCTGAAAGTACACACAGTACAGAATTTCTTCTTCTTCTTCTTCAAATGCTCAGACAGCATCTACTGTTGTCTGTCCTAGGAGTGAAAATGCGTTGTGCTGCTGTCAAGTGCCTAACAAGTCAGGCCCGGCACATCCAAAGTTAGCATGGTGCAGAATATCTTCAAGCTGCCCTTTGCAGTTTTGGTATCACTTGCCATATTGGACAGTTCCCATGGGATACTTCTACTTCTTGTCATTACTGAATTTAATTGTGTATGAAATGTGGCAATGTGAAATGTACTGTCAGTGCAAGCCAGTGAAAAGCCAGAACCCATGATGGTCCCATAAAACTCTGGGCCATGCAGTGTTGATCTTCTTCTTTGTCAACGCTCAGACAGTGACTGTTGTTGTCTGTCATTTGACGGAGTGAAAATGCTTCGCGCTGACGTGAAGTGCCTGACAAGCCAGGCCCAGTGCATTCGACTTTGGTGTGGTAGAGAATTGTTCTCTTTTCCGTCTTTCTGGAAAAAGGGAGGAGAATGGACCAAGAAGGCAGAAAACAGACAAGAAGGAGGTGACAGGAAGAAAAGAACAAGGCAGAAACAAAGAGAAGGATTAAAAAAGAAGAGGGAATTGCTGGCACAGAATGTGCAGAAGGTGGGGATGCTGTTCATACTGACAGGCCCCCGGCATCCCCACAGGGGACAGTGTTCATGGGAGTAGACTCTGTGTGTGGGTGTGTTCCTCAGCTAGAGATCGGAGGTTCACCAAGGGGGAGATTTGGCGTATGCAACCTTTTTTTATTTTTAAGGTAGCTGTATTTCGACTCCAGGAATGGTGTCTAAACATGACACGTGAGTGCAAGTGTTTTTTGTTTTTTTAAGTCACCCGTTCCTATTGGCACAAAATGGCCTACTCTTTTGAAAAGTGGAACAAGTTTTTAACGTGCATGCAAGATGCTCTGCGTGTGTTAGCACATGGGGCCTCAGTTTCTAGTCTCATCTGAAGGACTTTCAAGGGAGTGGAGTCAGCACTGATGTGAACTCCAGGGTAAAATCCCCTGACACTGTTGCCTCCGTGGTGGCTCAATCCTGAGCCGTCAGATCCTGAGTGCAGCGCTCTGACCCCTAGGCTTTCCTGCCCTGTCCCGCCTCATTGTCATTCCTGGTGGTGATGTGTGTCCTGCTGCTGTCAGTGGTGACTGTGTGTTGTTTTCTGTGAACAGGTCAGTGACATCAGGGATCACCACCATGTCTCCCCAGCCTTGCCAGTGTCAAGGAAGAAGAAGCCACCAGACCCCTGACCTTGACCTCAGCCTGGGCCCTCAGCGTGTGCTGCCCATCTCCTGAACAGTTCCCTCCCCCTGCTGCTGCTGCTGCTTCATGGATGGAGGAGGACCAGGATCACTGTGCACCAGTAAGTGGAAAGAAGGGCTGTCTCTGTGGTGATTTTGCAGTGTCAGTGTTGGTTCCCTAAAAGCCCCTGGTTTTTGAAGAGCCCATTTAAGGCCCCTAAAAAACCCTGACAATGACATACAGCCCTGGAGGCCCTGAAAATGGGAATGATGAGTGAGAGTCTCTGTTGAAATGTAGATATTAAAAAATATTTAAAATATAACTTAAGAGAAACAAAAGCAAGAAGGGTGTCCGAAGATCGTGATATCACTGATTGATAGAATGCTTGTCGTCTGGTATTCATGTCACACTATTTTGCCAAGGGAGGTAATTTGGCTCCTTTGGAAGCACGTGATCACTTTTCGCCAAATATTTTTACACATTCAGGACTGCCTACTCCTACGGTATGTCTGAAATTTGTTCGGAAAATGAGGTTAAACTATGGAACTACGATCTTCTTCTTCTTCCTTTTTCGTCATGTTTCTCCCAGGGGAGGTTTGACATTGATGAGCCTTCTCCATCTCTCTCTGTTTTGAGCTTCCTTCTTATTTATGCCCCTTTCTCTAAGATCATCTGCAATACAGGCAGCCCAGGTCTTGCTAGGTCTTCCCTTTGGTCTCTTTCCATACACTACGAAGTTCATTGCTCTTTTTATGATGTGGTGGTCTGCTTTCCGTTGAACATGCCCAAACCAGCGCAGTCTATTGCTACTAGCTACAGACTTCAGATCATCAACTTTGCACATTCTCCATAGTTCTTTATTCGTGATCCTGTCTTCCCATTTGATCTTTGTCATGTTGCGTAGCATTAGGTTTTCACAGCTCTTCAACAAACTATGGAACTGTGATCACGAGTGAAAAAAACAAAAAACAAACCAGTTTTGTGTTTAGGCCTACTACGCTACAGTCCTTCTCTACGAGATTTTTTCAATGTTAGCAAGCCGCGCTGTGAATGGCTATTCTTTCTCCTGTGCACATGCGCACAGTTTACAAAATGGCAGTCGATGAAACGGTCATGTTTAAGAATGGGAAAACAATGAGACCTGTAGCCTAATCTGTTCTTTGTTTGAGAAGATTACACACAGATTTCCTGCAGAGAGCATACAGAAACGAATCCTAAGGCAAGTCAGAAATGCCGGCACTTTGCACATTTTCCACCTCTTGAAGTAGTTGGTGCAGTTGTCTTGACTTTGAAATTTGCAGCTGATCCGATGAGTCTTGCTATATATGTGGTTTTTTTTAAATGACTGCTTTGTGGAGAGGGGGTGGGCATCCTTTTCCAGCCAGTGCTAGGCCTACCACTGGGTCTGCATTGACGATAGGGGACTTGGCCATGTCTTCTAGTGAAGAGAACTTGCGTCCAGCAGTGTCTCTCTTGCGTGTGCACGCGTGTGTGTGTGCATGTGAATGCCTGCATGTGTGAGATTGAGGTAGAAGAGCAGAATTTGAAAGAGGCACTATAAGAATTATAATAATAATAAATGGAACTTATATAGCGCTATATCTTGCAAAGACAAATCAAAGCGCACGAATTCAACCTAATCTTACACAGTCACACAATCAATGATAAATAATCAACAGTTTAAACAAACAGATATTACAAACATGGTACGCTGCAGACAAAATCTATGAAATAAAATTTCAATAGTCAAATGTTTTTCAAAAGCACACACACACTCACACCGGTCGTATACTTTAGCAGGGTGATAGGACATGGGTTAGTGAAGGTGGGATAGTTCTGATATGAAACAGGAGGGGGGAATTCTTAGATTTGAAATAAATATGTCTGTGAGGGTATTGTTATTAGCAGTTCTAGTACCAGGTAATCCTACATCTTTGGTAAGGCAAGGAGACTGTCTCACGTCAGATGAAGGTTGGGGGATAGTGTCTGAAGTTCACTTTGCTAGTTGTTTGTGAAAACCATCTTAGTGAAAATCAGACACGCTCATTTCAGTTTTCACCGTGCTTGGTATTTCAAGACATGGAGACTTTCATCACACCATGACTCGAAGTTTTACTGGGCGAGGATTTTGATTCATTGTGGTTTCCATGACTGAGCTCCTTCTACTCTAGAACTTGGAATTTGTGTCAGTATCCATCATGCAGTTTTAGACCAGGAGACTTTGCTCACATGCGTTTGAGGTTAGTTTATCAAAGTAAACAATTACGCAGGTCGATACTTAATAACCTGTAGTTTTGATACCCCGCGGCTAGGCCCTTTGGATTTAAAGACCCTTAACAAGCCCTAATTTTCTCTCCACCAAGTCTGTATGAACCCTGAATAAGCACATGTGCTTTTTCACATCCAGCCCCTGTGTGTATGCACTTTTGTCATCTGTTCCCACTGGCACTCAATGGCCTACACTTCAATAAAGCAGAACGGGTTGTGCACACAAGATGTTCTGCGTGTGTTCGCACACGGGACCTCGGTTTATAGTCTCATCCAAAGGACTTTTGCGGGGAGTGGAGTCAGCACTGATATTAACCCCAGAGGAAAAATTCTCTTGAACGAGATTCAAACCCGGGTCAGCAGATCATGAGCGCAATGCGCATCACTCTAACCACCAGGCTATCCTGCCCCCAAACCTGATAATGTATTCATGACATTTTTTTTCCATCTTAATGTAGTTGTGGCCCAGAAGTGTGTGACTGCCATACATACAGGTGCAGGTGGATGACTGAGAACAGTGCATTGCCCATCAGTGATTGCATTCCCACTGTACAGTCATTGGCCTGACACCAGTGTGCAGTGTGAGGGAGGAACAGGAACAGGTCAGGGCTGCCCACCCCTACCACTGTCTGCAGTTTCTGTGGAGAATGAAGGATGGACAGTGATGTGACAGGAAGCTGAAGAGTTCAGTCCACTCCCAGGGCTGCAAAGTCCTCTTCTTCCAGCCTGGGTCGTTCATGAATTAATTCTTCATGAAGATGAGGAGTTGGATCTGATTTGAGGCTCCATTGGTGTGCACGCATGCACAGACATGACAAGCTTTCAAGGGAGAGTTAAGTTGGCCATTGCATTTCAGTAGAGATCCGTTGTATTGTATCATTATCTACTGCTTTCAGTCACAGTAGATTTCTCTGCAGGACATTTGGGCTGCTCTCTCTTGGGAGAGCATGTTGCCACAAGAGCGGTGCCACTTTTTTTTTCTTTTAAAGAAAATGTTTCTGATGACATGAAATGACAGTACATGCACACTGGCATCATGATCATGTGTAGACATAATCCCTGTAGATGCAGTGTGGCTGCCTCCTTGGTGAAGTTAAAGATGGTTGTATGCGCAGTGATCTTGAGAATAATGAACCTCAACAGTTTTATTGACAGATAGAGGATTATAACAATTTTTTTTGTCTGTGTTGCAGATACATGCTGAAGAATTCCTCCACCCTCTTCAGCCATGCGGATCACAGCATTGCACCCCCTGAATATCACCGCAAGGCCAGATGATGAGAGTTTGGGAAAGCAGTGGAGAGCTGTGACAGACAGGGCTAGAGTAAGTTCAGTGCATGGGTGAAACTGTTTGCCTTCATAGCGGAGTTCCTGTTTCTGTTTTAAATACACTCTAGTCCTCTTCGTCATCAAAATGGGCATTTTGCAGATAATTTTTATGATTAGATATGGCCTGTTGTGTCAATAAAAAGAAACGGGATAGCAGAACTTTCTATCATCATTATTATTTTTCTCAGAAAGTGACCACAAAAACACAAGGAAGTTACCAAGGAAGAAGTCAATTTCTCTGATGATGGCAGTGGTCAGTTTGCAAAACTCTAGAAAGATCATCACCTTTTAGGGCTCTTGATTCCTTTTGAGTAAATTTCATCTGGCAACATGGATTCTGTTACCAAGAGGGTTGGACTGTGCAGAGGAAAGTTGGTTAAAGGTGGAATTTAATTTTTTTTCTTTTGACAAGAAATTTTCGCTTGCTGAGCCATCATGAGCATCCACAGGCAAAGAGTTGAAGGATGATCGTGTTTTACAGTCATGAAAGTTACAACTGACAAAAGAGAAGATGATGGAGGTTAACAATGTCTGGGCTTTTATCAAAATTTACTTTTCACTCACATAGACATTGGATGGGGACTTGCATCATGTTTCTTTGAACAAAGGTAAAAAGTAAATGGTTATGTGAGACAGTCTGAAAGCGGCACATCTTAATATTTGTGAAGTCTTTGTGGAATGCTTTAAAATCTGTTCCTACTCTGAAGTAAAGTTTTGCATGAAGCTGAAAGCCATGCTCCTTCAGTTGTGTGAGAAAAGACTGAAGAAAAACTGCCATTGTAATGATACTTGAAGTTAATCATATAAATTAACAAACAAGATAAATAACTAATACATAAATACTGTATGGAGATTTATCAGTTGCACACCCAGCCTAGGTCAGATGAAGAAAGGAAAAAGAATGAAATGGAGAAGCTAAAGGGAAGGTAATCTGTTATGAATAGCGTGTGATAACTGTTCAAATGTGCGGCTTATTGCATTATATTCGAGTGTGATTTTATACCCAAAAAATCCATATAACAATATTTCAGGGATTTTTGCTTTTTCTCAGTGGGAGTCTTGACTATTTAACAGAAGGCAGAACCATTCCCTTTTGTACTGTTGAGATAACAGTGAAAAACAAATGCTAAAAGATGCAACTTTCTTACAAAAGATTTGGGGGGGGGGAGGATTTTTTCTTCTTTTTTGTTAACTGTTTACAGAAAGTAGAAAATATAGAGTGGAAAGGATACCTGAAGGTTTTTAAAAACATATTTAATGAAAAGTCAGATTAATTTATAAAGGAGAAGCTCTGAACTTGTCATAAGTCATGAAGGGTTTTTTCTTCAGTTTTTGCCCACCCCAACCCTTTTGAACGCTCACCGGAGCCTGTTGGCTCCTGGATTCCATCCCATTCTTCTTTGCATTTTTGGGGAGGCCAGTTTCACCAGCTGAGTATTCATCATGGTTAGGCAAGGGTTTGGTGGGAGGCAGTGTAAGATCGGGGATGTAGGTTATAATTTATAGAGTGTCTTCTTGAAATTCGAGACAGGTGTAGTGTGAGGTAGGTGGCAGTAATACACGACCATTCTGGAAATGCTGTGCCAGAAATGTTCACACCACTGGGCCTACTCTTCCATGACAGATGGATTTCAACGTGCGTTGTGTGTGTGTGTGGATGGTGTGTGTGTGTGTTCACACACAGGATCTTGCTTTGTAGCCACATCGAAAACGAGCAGGGTAGAATGGAGTTAACCCAGTTTTAATCTGGAGGGGGAAACGCCTCATCGAATTGGCTCAGATGGACTGAGGCGCAAGATGTTGTACCCTCAGATGACTGAGTGACGCTGTGTATGGACTGGCTTTACTGCCACCTTTCACCTTGCTCCAGTTTAGTCACGGTGTGTTTCTCTTCATGAGAAAAATGAGGTAAGTTTGTGTGTCATGTTGTGCATGGGTTTCCGTATTTTCTGGTTAGTTTGCAGGAAGCATTGATTTCTAAGCCGCAGCACAAGAGCGTAGACAAAAATCCCCCCAAATGATTTCAAAGACATGTGCAGGCTTTTATCCGCAAGGATGAAAAAGTGCAAAGGCAACAGACTATTGAATTAGCCATCAGTAGCAGTCTTGTTGTGTCAGGTATTGGTGGTTGTTCCAGACACACTTTTCCAATGCACCGTGTATTGTAAAATCTGAAGAAAAAAGCACTATTTTTATCCAGACACATTTTTTCAATGCACAGTGGTCTTGTAAATCAAGGAAAAGCCTATTTTATCCAGATTCAGTAGCAGCTGATTTGCTGCTTTTCTGGCCAAACACGTTTGGGATGAGGTGACCACTTTGGTGGACTGACACCGTTTACAGTCGTTTTGAAAAACATAGATTTGCTAAAGATGAACATCAGAGCGGCAATATGACTGCAACACTTTTTATTGGGAGAAATTTATGGAATATTAAGCTGTGCGGCTTCGCTTGAATGCAAACTGATGGATATCGATCGTGGATGCACAACTAAGCCAGCAGTCGTGATCATATACAATGAATAGGAGACTGATGTCGTTGCTGACAACTGGATCGGGGAAAACTGAAGACAAACCTATTCATTAGGTGGATTTCATTGTATAAACCAAGGTGAATGGCTCAAACCCAGAAAATATGGTATATGAATTCATTTTTAGCTAGAGGATGGAAAGTAAGTATATGGGGAAAAATTTTTGATCTGTAATTTTTGTTAAGGGGTACATCAGGCTGGAGAACTGTTCCCTTCAATTTTTGGAGACTCCGACTAATTTTCTGTAGGAAAAGTTTTTGTCGCTGTTGACAGATATTCTAATTTTCAGTGACTCTTCGTTCGCTGTTGAGTGTGCAAAATCTGGGTGCCTCGAAAAACTCGTGTTTCAGGAGGTCAAGATTGGTAAATCAAGGCAGAAATCCTTAGTCGTTTCAAGAATGAAAAGGCATGAACACAGAGAAGAGAAGTGTAGTAAGAGATTAGTGATGACATTTGGAAGAGAAATGTTCCTGGTCACCACAATGTGGAACATGTGGAAAGACGGACATTCATCAGTTGTGTGCAACCAGTCGACCCACCATAGCCACCTTATCTAGAATCTCATAGCGCGGAAGAGTATTTTGTATCATTTCAAACGCCCTTCACCAGTTAGCTTTGGGGGCACTCTGAGCAGTTCCAGGACTGTCTGTGTTTTCCAGAGGAAATCCAAATTGTGGTTCTTGTTCTTTTATTTTAAACTTACCATAGTTTGAAAAGATCAGATTTTCTCGTACAGATGTTCATCAGGAAGTCAAGTTGCTTTCTGTCATCTGATAGTAGTAGCCAGGAAACAAATGGAGTGGAGATGAGGGCTTTGGCCCCGTGGCTCCCCCCCAGTTCCCTATACAGTTTCTACCCATGCTCCTCTCTAGGGCCTAGGCCTGTACTCCTCGATGTACAGGGTTTGGATGACGTTCTCCAGCCTGGTAGATGATGTCTACAGTCAGACATGGTCAGGGTCATAGAAAAGCTGACATTGCGTGGTACTGAGAACCAAGACCGAGGACTGAGAATCAAGATAGAAAGCTGTGAAACAGAGTGATGGAAAGCAGTGTGCTTTGGAGCATGCTTTCCCTGTACAGTGCCTGGCTTTGGGGGATGGATGGATGGATTTTTCCCCCATCCATTAGACCATGAGTGGTGGTCTGGGCGCTAGTCTTTCGGATGAGACGATAAAGCGAGGTCCCGTGTGTTACAGAAAATTATGCAGCGCACGTAAAAGAACCCACGGCAACAAGAGAGTTGTCCCTGGCAAAATTCTTAGAAAAAAGCCACTCTGATAGGGAAAGAAATACAGTTGCAGACCAAAAAAAAGAAGAAAAAAAGGTGGCGCTGTTCTTGTGGCGACGCGCTCTCCCCGGGGAGAGCAGCCCGAATTTCACGCAGAGAAATCATCGTGACTTAAAGTGGTATAAATAAATGAAATGAAATGATTATAACTGTATTCATTCAAAGTCCGTCTTTTAAGGGACAGACTTCCCAGTTCATTTCAAACGTGGGGATATCTCATGGTTCTCAGTCTGGATAGCATGTCGGCTTTACTATGTCTTTTTGTGTGTGTGTGGTGTATACCACTACCAACATGCACATCTGTGTGTGTTGGTAGTGGTATACACCTTACACCTACGTATGTACGTGTGTGTGTGTGTGTGTGTGTGTGTGGTGTATACCACTACCAACACATGTATCTGTGTGTGTTGATAGTGGTATACACCATACATGTGTCTCCACACACACACACACACACACACTCTCTCTCTCACTCTCTATATAAGTTTAAATAGCCATGTGACTTGGCAGGGGTTTGGTGACGGTTCCACAGGGAGTTTGTCGCTCTTACGGTCATATTGAAGCTAAATTGCGTGGTATGACCGCAACAGCTAAAACTGAGACTCTAGTACAACAAACTTAGAGGTAGGACACTTGCCTTTCTTGTGGAGTATGCTTTTGTCTGCCGGCCAAATTTGAATGCATTGGCGATTCATGCAAGACATGAGTGGATGGTATGGGAATCTTTGTTGAGATACACCTGGTTCGACTGTTCTTACGAATGATGCAGTACTGGAAAAGCACCCTGCAGGTCAACTGAGGTTTTCCCCAAATTTTTTAAAAACAGTTGAAAACAGAATTACAGTTGTACAAAAAAAAAAAAAATGGTTGGCAGTTATGTGTCTATGCTCCCCCAAAGATTCATTTCACTCTCATTATGAACTTATGCTTAAAAATAATTCAGATGAATATTATAATACAACTGTATTATAAAAGTGAATAGTTTTCAAAGAACATGACTCAAAAATTGAAATTGATAACAATGTATAATTTAGATAGTACTGTCCCCTTAACTATGTTGTGTAGTTGGATGGTGTAGACCAACGAGGACTACGTGTGCTGGAGTTTGCCTCACCTACAGACTTACGATTGCCTGTGCTGTGCAGTCAACGAGGACAACCAGTATGCGCAACGGCAAGATCCATAACCAAATACATTTTTCCCTCACACCACGGCGCTTCAAATCCGCATCAACATCCAAACATGACTTTCCTCTGTGAGCGCATGCTGTTTTGCGCTGGTTTTGAAATGAAGTGCAGAAATCAATGACCGCAAACATGTATCATGATTTTGAGCGTGGAATCTGTAGATCCAGATGGCCGAGGAGATCTAACCAAGTAAGCTTGGCGCGTTTGCGGCTTATCGGGGACAATGACATCAGACTACAAACAACTAAATGAGGAAATCCAGAAACACGAAAGGAGGAAAGGATCGTCAGAGAATACACCTGCCATGACTCCCAATGGACATTCTTGGACTTGCGATACAAAAACCCTGAACCAACAGGTCTTCCAATAAAAAATACCGGGAGGCCAAAATTATTAAAAAAAAAAACAATAAAAAAGCCAGAGATGTGATCAATGATCAATTAAATGATATCGGAAAAAGCGAAAGTTGCCACTGTAAAATTGCTCCTTACACTCTGAAGAAAACAAACCACTTCAAACCAAATCTTCAGATAAATTGAACAGCTCGGAAACTCCTTCCGAAAGCTGCAACTCATTGATAGGGTTGAGTATTGTCAGAAACTGACATACCCAATCCAACTCGGAAAGATCATAATAGAAGAGAACAGAAACATCAGGGTTTACCCCCGGCCATACATAAGGAGGAAAAAGGGGAAAGGAAGCCTCCGCAGCTCCCAGTAGAAAAGTCCCAGAGCAACAACACACTGATTTGCTCACCATGGTGGCATCAGTAATCCATCAGTTACAGCCTTGTCAGAAGATTGGGTACAAAAAGGGCCAACATTGACAAAATCAGCATCATACCCCTGCCCAGAAAGTCTATGAAAGCAACTTGACATCAGCTTTTGCACAACGTCGCTTTCGATCATTGCCGAAGTTCACTCAGGTGTCTTCGGGACATTATGACGTTGTACATCGACTCTGATCTCCGAGTGAAGTGATTTCTGATGGGTTAAAAGTGGTAATAGCGACCAATTTCTCAATCTTATTTGCATTCCAAAATCGTTTGTGCATTCTGAAAATGACGTCAGAATATAGGTCAAGTTCTCAACTGTCGAAGATGATGCGCTTTCTCTAATAATTTTGAATGTTGTTCGCATTAATTTTTGTTCTGACTGCGGAACAGCAGAAAATTTTAAAATGGTGGAACATGGAAAAATTGAAATACGGCGGAAATGTTAAGCACTGACGAAAAATAAAGAGGAGAAATGCCATGCCTGGTCTACTACATAAGCAAACTGACCTCTGGGGTGGCTGGTGAGGGGCCTGACAATCTCCCTTTTCCAGAGAAGAAGAAGATAGACGTCAGGCTGTACAAGTAAACACCAACCTCCAAGAATTCAGAAATGGAGAATTTAGCTTTTACTTCACTTGTTGGGATCATGGGGTGAGGACAAACTGGAATGATTTTGAAAAGAGAGATTGGTGTTTACTTCACCTGTCATGGAAAAAAGCACATGGTAAACATCATCATTTACAACTTGTATAATGGAAGAAGATACTTACAAAGCCGTTCACCACATCTTGAAATAAACATCTGGGCCAAATGACTGGTACAGCTATTCCCCCCATACTTTCCAGGTTGTTACCCACGCTGTCCTATAAGCCACACCACCACATGTGGAGAAAGGGTTTGGAAAAGGGGCACTGGGACTGTAGGCTGCAAAACTGAAACCTGGGTTGAAAGTCTCCTCCAGAGGACTGGGAGGGGAGCAGAGTCCCCACATAATTCTGTTGGCTCTGAAGAGAAACTCTCTTCTTGCCTGGGGGCTGTGAGCGAGACTCCAACCTTGACCCCACCATCCTTGAATCCAACATCAAACACATTCTACCCACTCGGCCACCCAGGCTCTACGGACGCTGTGTGGAAACTGGCTCCACTCTGACTCCTGTCAGAGTTCCATGAACTTTCTCCTTCTGCAATGCCAGGGGCGCTTTGGTATGAACAACGCTATAGCCCACAGTAAAGACACTGGGTTAGGTACAACACACTTCTTTTCACTTGCTCTCATTTTTTTTAATTTGAAAAACTGTTTGTTGTACTTTCTAGCTCATTTTTTACTTCTAGTCCTTTATGATTTTTTTTTCATGCAAGCCAAGCAAATCTTCAACATGGTCTTTTTTTAAAAAAAAATGTATCTCTTTTTTAACAATTATTTAAAACAGGATTTCAGTTTAGGATAAAACCTTGCCTTTTTAAGGCATACTTTTTTTTCCAATTGAAATCATTTAACAAATTTCTTTTAGCAACAGGTAAGGGGTGGGGATACCATACATACTGCAAGAGCCCCTGGCTATTCCACATAGCTGAATTTTTCATAGACATTGTAACCGAGTGTTTCATAAGACAATATAAAACTCAACCTATACATATTACAACTGACTCCTGACCATTCTAGGAATATTTTTTAAAAAAGAAAAGAAAGCAAACAGGTCCCACCTACCAGTGGGGTCTCCAGGCCTGGCTTGCAGGATCTCTCCAGCAAGTGGAGTTTTGACCTCAGCGGACCGGAGACCTGCAGACCTGGATACAAAGTTCAAACTTTCCATAGTGTGAACAATCTAGCAGAGCTGCCAACCGTCGATTCCAAAACCAGAATTTCATGGAGGGTGAGTTTGCACTTTGAAATGAAATGGCCGTAGGTGGAAACTGAAAGAACAAAGATGTTGTTCTTTCAATTTAATGACTTTTCAATGCAAGTGATATTAGACGAAGGGAGACAGATAGGGAGAAATGTGGGAGAAAAGGATATGCTTATGTGTGACTGACAGTTTGTTTTGTCACTTGTAGTGTGTGTGCGTGCATGCGTGTGTGTGTACACAATGATAAAGTACAATGCTGACTTAGGAGAGAGGAGTGCTGAGCACCAGTGTCAAATCAGGGCCAGACTTTGTCGGCTCTCACGATTCTATTTGTTGCTACTTCAGTCATCTAGTCTTTAAATCTGAACTCTGCTTTCATCAGCTAAAATCTGAACTGCTATGTACATCAAACTTAGAGGTAAACAACTCTGCTCTTCTCATGTGCAGTAATGACATTTTGTCTGCCAGGCCAAATTTGACAACTGCATTGGCGCAGAATGCAGCAGAAGACTGACTGATGTATGGAGAATCCTTGTTTTGAGAACACCCTCTGTTCTGCACTGTTCTCTGACGTGGTGATCAGTACTGGAAACCAGCACGCCTGCAGATCGTCTACTGCAGTTTTCCCTGGTGATTTTTTTTACATGTTGAAAACCAGAATTGCAGCTAAGTTCTAGGAAAAAAAGAAATGGTTGGCAGCTATGTATCTAAATGCACCCTACAAAATATTCTGTGTTCCTCTCTCTCATTCTGAACTGTTTATTGCATAAACAAATAATTCAGTATGCAGATATTATCCCAATACAAACAGATTATAAAAAGTGAATAGTTTATCAAAAGAAAAACATGACACAAAAATAAAATTACAAAACAATAAATAAATAAGATCAGTACTGTCCCCCCTGGAACAGTTGGTCAGTTTGGAACTGGAGAGACCAACGACAGGGGACTACGTCTGCTGGAGTTTGCCTGCACCCACAGACTTACCATTGCCAATACCCTCTATCCCCACAAGCAGTCAAGGAGGACAACCTGGCATGCGCCAAACGGCAAGATCCATAACCAAATAGATTTTATCCTAACACCACGGCGCTTCAAATCCAGCATCAACAGAGCCAGAACAAGAACCTACCCTGGAGCTGACATAGGCAGCGACCACGACCTTGGTGCTGTGGTATCAAAATGAAGTTGAAGAAAAACAAACAGCCTGCAAACCCACGTATCAAATTTGACGTGGACAAACTGAAAGATCCAGATGTCGGGGAGATCTTCCAAGCTAAGCTTGGCGGACGTTTTGCGGCATTAACCCTCCTGGACAATGACATCAACGACCTCACCAACAACTTCAATGAGGCAGTCCGAGAAACAGCAGAGGAGGTACTCGGTCGTCAGAGGAATAAACACCAGCCATGGACTACCAATGACATCTTGGACCTCTGCGATACAAGAAGAGCACTGAAACCAACCAGGTCTTCCAACCCTAAAGAATACCGGGAGGCCAACAATCTTGTGAAGAAGTCAATGTTAAAGGCCAGAGAGATGTGGATCAGTGATCAATGTGATGAGATCGAAAAAAGCATGAAAGTGGGCAACAGTAAAAAGGCATACGACACCCTGAAGAAACTCACAAAACCACTTCAAACCAAATCCTCAGTCATTGAAGACAGCTCCGGAAACCTCCTCACAGAAAGCTCAGCTGCATTGAACAGGTGGTCTGAGTATTGTCAAGAACTGTACAACTACCCAATCCAACCTGACAAGAGCATAATAGAAGAGAAAGCAGCAACATCAAGAGTACCCTCGCCATTACCTATACTGAGGGAAGAAGTGGAAGAAGCCATCCGCAGCTTACCAGTAGGAAAGTCCCCAGCAGCAGACAACATACCAGCAGAGCTGCTCAAGCATGGTGGCGAAACAGTCATCACACATGTTACAGCTATCTGTCAGAAAATTTGGGAGACAAAACAGTGGCCAACAGAATGGACAAAATCACTCATCATACCCCTGCCCAAGAAGGGGAATTTACGCCAATGCCCAAACTATAGAACAATCAGCCTCATCAGCCACGCCAGCAAGATCATGCTCAAAGTTATTTTGAATCAACTCAAGGAGGCAGAAGAACACCTTGCAGAGGAACAAGCTGGGTTCAGGGCAGGCAGGAGCACAATCGAACAGATTTTGAACTGCCACATCCTGATGGAAAAAAAATCTTCAACATCAGAGAGACCTGTTCCACAACTTCATCGACTTCAAGAAGGCTTTCGACAGAGTATGGCATGAAAGGCCCGTGGCAGGTCCTCAGAATGTTTGGCATTGAAGAAAGGGCTAGTGCAAAAACCCTTCCCAAACACTATACAACACCGCAAGCAGTGCGTCCTTTGAACAACAGGGCGGGGACTACTTCAAAACCCCGTTGGGGGCCACAAGGGTGCCCGTTATTTTCCCGTCCTGTTTAATCTGTTCTTGGAAAAATCAGAGAGAGACCCCCATGACTTCCACCCTACCATCCCTTGGGGCAGACCCCTCAACAACTTGCGGTTTGCGATGACATTGACCTCTGGGCGGGAAATAACCAGAGCTGCAAATCTTACGACAGACTTGAGAACAGAGCTGGACATATGGGATGGGGGGGCTCGGGGAAAAGTAAAGTCCTGAATATGTTTCTATCAGTGGTGGGGAGAGTGGCATTTTTACCAACAGTCATGGAAACAGTCCATCATAGTCCCAATTCTTAACAACATAAGCCAAACACAAGTATAAATAGTTTACAGACCTATCATCACTTACTCTCATGTCTGGAGAATATCATTCAAGAAAACTTCAAAGTTATCGACTGTTAGAGAAATACCAACTGCTCTAGGTCACCAGTTCATGCCTCCAGTAATAAAAACCTAAGTGCATGTGGAATTTTTACCGTTAGAAAATCACAGAAGGAATGCATGTTGTAAATTTGTCCCAAGAAGTATGACTGTTAAAATGAATTGCAGCCCAGGCAATCAATCTGAAGTCTGATAGATCTGGATTGAATCCTATATACAAGTATTGCCTAAAAGATGAAGTATCCCCACTCCAACTTGGAACTCAAAAGAGCACAGTTTGACATCAATTATATTGACTGAATAAAGATTTTTGTAATATAAATTCTTCTAAGCAAAAATTCATTTGGAAGCAAACATTATTCACACCATTCAAAATGTTTTACAGATGGATCAGTCTAAAAAAATAATGCTGGGCTCCATACACTATAACCAGATTTAAAATCCAAAAATTTTCATCTTGGGGAGAATAGTTCAATTTTTCAGCAGAATTTGTAGCTATACTAATGGCACTTAATATTTATTGATTTTCCAAAAGCTTTTTTTTCAAATATCTTTTTGTGTTGAATTCAAAACAGTAATTCAAGCCATCAGCTCTATGCAAAACAAAAGTGAGATCTGAACTTGTCATAGAGATTGTCCATTTCATTCATCTCTCACCTTAAAAGGCACAGATATAACTTTTGTTGATTCCATCTCACTGTGGTGTACATCACAATGAAAAGGTTTCAAGAACCTTTTTAGCAAAAAAAGGGGCAAACAATTAACAGACGTGGCAACATTAAAACTCCACTTGTCACTACACCAATCAATGTTTATCTAATCGTGCAAAAGCAACAGCAAAAAAGTTTATTCAGTTGGGGGTGAAAAAAAGAGACTTGGTTGTCTAAATGTATATGAAGAGATGGTAAAATTTGAGCGTTTTGTTAAAATATATAAACCGATTTGTATCAGTAAAACAAATTTTTCTCTGGCATGTAGATGGGATAAGAATTAACTAGACAACAATATGTGAACATGTTTCATGCATATGTGGCCATAGTATAACTGTTGAATCCTAAATTGATATGCAGTAATCTGAAAAAAGTTACTACTGTTCCTCCTCAGCATCATCATCAGCTATAATTCAGTGTATATTAAACTGAAGTATAATTTTTTCCAAATTATTATTACATAGTCCAACTGGTTATTGTTTATGAATATATGGACTTTAAAGACATTATCCCTTCTGCGGTTTATGATTTTCTCTCGCTGGTTTACGTTATCAAAACAAAATAGTTTTTATTGATTATTAGGAAATTGGGATTTTTATTATTCTGTACTCAAGAATTATTGTATTTACAATTTTTCTACAGTTCTAGGAGTAGATTTAATTAATACATTAATCCATACCTCACTCCCAGAATTCCTCCCCCCCTCCCCTCACACTTTCTTTTTTTCTTAATGTGTCTAATATCCCATTTTGTGAAGAGACCTAAAATGAAATCGAACACACACATCAACATTTAACTTGAATGCTCCTGAATATTGAGAACATTTTTAACAAAGCAAGGAAATGCATTAATTTTTCTTCATAAAATGGTTAGCAGACAGTCCTGGGGACAAGATAACTATGCCCGCACAATGTTTGTTCAGACAGCTGACCATTAGAAGAGACAGGAGAGATGGTGACGATGGATCACTCATATTGTTCACACAGCAAGTTATCTTTTCTCAGTGTCTGTGTGACTTGAGTGAAGGTGACATGAGTTATAGAATTGAAAATGAAGATGAGTGTAACAAAGTCACACATCTCTGCCTTTTGCTGACACGGATGGAAATAACTAATAACTGCTACTGATACAGGCCTCATATCATATTTAAAAATGTGGGTTTTTTCCCATAATTTAGAGCAGGAATTGTGTAGATAAGATTGGTGACAGAAAGCTAAAGACAGCTCATGTCACTATCAAGGACTACACAACTACATGGAGGTATGACTTCCTTGGCATGCAGGCTGGTTTTTCTTTTTAAAATATAAATTAATAAAAATAAAAAAATAAAAAAAATTAAATAATAAAAAAAAAATATAAAAAAAATAAAAATATAAAATATAAATTAAAATTTTAATAAAAATTAATATAAAAAAAAAAAAAAAAAATAAATAATAATTAAACATAAATATTAATTATTAAATAAATATAATTATAAACAAAATAAATATTTTATAAATAAAAATAAAAATAAAATAAATAATTAATATATAAATAAATTTAAATTTTTAATTAATTTTAAAAAAATATAAAATATATATATATAATTTTATAATTAAATATAAATATATTATTTTATTTTTAATTAAAAAAAAAAATAATAATATAAAAAATTTTAAATAATAAGTAAAAAAAAAATTTAATAAAAAATTAAATAAATATTTAATATAAGCAAAAAATTTATTATTAAATAAATAATAAATTATATTTTTTTATTAATAATAATAAAATAAAATAAATTATTTTATAAAATTATATTATATAACTAATTAAATAAAATTAATTTAAAAAATTAAATTTAATAAAATTAATAATTATAAAAATATTTAAAATAAAAATAAATTAAATTAAATATAAAATTTAATTTATTATAAATTAAATAATTATAATAAAATAAATAAAAAAAATATTTAAATAAAATAAATTTTATTATTTATATAAAACATAAAATAATAATATTAATTTAAAATTATAAAATGTAATAAAATTTAAATAATAAAAAATTTAAAATAATATATAATTAAATAACCGGGGGCGGGTTTTCTCCACTTTTCCTTTTTTTTTACCACCAATTTTTTTTTTAAAAGAAGATTCATTTTTTAAAAACAAGAAACATACAACATTGTAATTCTTAATGTTTTTTCTTTGTGTTAAGAACTTAAGTTCTACAGATTTATTTGTGTTTACATGAATAATACTGAAGTTATAAGCAATTTGAAAATCTCATCCAGCCACATTTGTGACAAATAATCCAGGAACAAGAAAAAGAAACCACAGAAAATTCAGCAAACTGTTCAGTGTAAAAACAAATCTGAAAAAGAGAAAGAAATCATCACTGTAAAAACTTATCTAACAACAACAAAAACAACCAAATTATAATATGTATAATACAGTATCTTCAAGTTTTTTGTTCTTTCCAATTAGTTGTTTGCATGTTGGCCATTCAGAATTGGTTTCCCAGCATGGAGGGTCATCGTGCATTTATATTCATTTTAAATCTAGTTACAACTGAATTTTTTTCAGATTCCCAAGCGCTATGTGACATAATTATAAATCTGAAACAACAAAACCCCCCTTCAAACAATTCACAAATATATTTCAATCAGTGAACACCCCATAGACTTGCCTGAATACCTTAGGGCATGTTTTCTGTATCCATACATGTGTTCTGCGGTGAATGTGTGCATCTCGTCACCTTCAAATGCAGAACAAATTTGCAACTTGTTATCACTACCAGCCATTTGTAAACACTGAACAAATGCGCACGGAAAAAAACAACGGCCATTCACAGCACAGATGTGCCAAGTCTCTCACCTCCAAGACTGACAGCACACACACCATCACACACACACACACACACACACACAACACAAGGGTGGGTGAGAGAGTGGTCAAAACCTTGTCATGCATGTTGCATGTGTCAGGGCGTGTTTCCACTCGTGTTTGGTTTTTACTGTCATTGGCCAATCTTTGTGCTGAAGAAGGTTTAAATCACCAAAAATTTGCTCTCCAAACACTTGGTGTTGTGTTTTTTACTTCAATGCTTTTATATTAAAATAAATTTATTTATGATTGGCAAAACACATAGTTTTTAACTCAAAACCATTAGTGCAATAGTTTACATGCAAATTTCCACAAAACTGTGGAAAAGTGTAGGGGGTATGCCAACCCTGACCTATTCCTGTTCACAACCTCACACACTGCACACTGGTCAGCCAATGACTGACAGTGGGAATAGGAATCACTGATGGACAATGCACTGTTTTCTCAGTCATCGCCGCGTGTGTGTGTGTGTGTGTGTGTGTGTGGTGATGTTTTGTGTGGTGTGTGTGCGCGGCGTGCGTGCATGTTTGTGTGTTGTGTGTGTGTGTGTCTGTGATAAAGCTACTAAAGTTTCTGTTTAGTTTGATAAGGACTTGCACGGCAAAAAGACCTTCTACCTATACATGTGACACATGAATTATTTGAAAAACATAACTGAAAACAAAAAAACATCATAAAATTGTTGTACCTGTTTTGTTGTATGGATGTAACATGTGGAGATAATGAAAACCTAACAATTATTTGACGAAGTTTCAGTTAAGATTCTAAAGTATATTTTTGTTTAAAAGCGTACAACGTCAACTTCACTAGTATATGGAGAAACGGCAGGAACCTTTGTCTAATTGGTCTCTGTTAGAAAGGTTCACTTCTGGATGGCAGCTGCTTGACATCCAGTCAAAAGCTATTGTCAATGATTATCAGAAGATAAAGATTTACACGACAAATCTTTGATTCAATCATCATGGCTAAATAAGATACAAAACATTTTAGTACAAAGCGGATTAGAACTGTTTGTGGGAGAGACAGTTATTTGTTTCAAAGCATTCCATGTCTACAAGTTCACATATCAAAGCTTTCCTAATAGAAAACTATGTTAATGAATGGAGAACAAGCTGGTGTAATAATAGTAGATGCCATTTACCACATTTTATTTTTTTTTTATTATAAAAAAATATAAGATTGATTTGGGGAATGGAAAAATATATAACTTGTCTACCAGAAGAATATGTACAACTCTTATGATGTTTCGTTGTAGCTGTCACAAGCTTCCCTATTGAAGTTGGACGTTTCTATAAATATACCAAGGGAAGAAAAAGTATGTTCAAATGCAATATAGTCTGTGTTTTAGGGGATAAATTTTCATTTGTGCTCAGGAATGTCCTCACTTCAAACATTTACGACAAGATTATATTCCTGACATTTCCCTTCAACACATGTCCCAGTTTATAATTTTGTAGGCTAATGAAATGCAAATCTCGAAAAGATCTCCTGTCCCCACTCTCAATATTCATAAATTTGCAGAACTTATTTCATTGAAATTTCAAATGTCTTTCACAAGTGTAGTTATGTCTTTTTTAAAGAAATGTGTTAAACTATAAAAAATAGTATGGAGTCTTTAATACTGTTTGCTTGTCGTTGCCGCGATGAACTCTTGCTTTCTATATTATTTTGTGGGTGTAATTGCGTTGGTTTATTCTCCTTTTCAATTGTTTTGCAAACCAGCCATACCCAAAAGGGGTGACAGGAATTAAATCTTGAAATCTTGTGTGCGGAGTGTATGTGTGTGTGTGTGTGGTGTGTGTGTGTGTGTGTGTGTTGTGTTGTGTGTGTGTTGTGTGTGTGTGTATTGTGTGTGAGTGATAAAGAAAAATAATACAATACAGAAGTTACTTTGTGCACAATATAAGCATACAAAAAGTTTCCAGTTTGGTGTGAGGTGTGTGTGGTTTCTTCAAACTGCATGCTTGGATAAACACCTTGATGAAAAAAAACAAAAAAAAAAAAAAAAAAACCCAGTGGAAGAAAATGCATCACTGAATAAAATGAAAATGCAACTGAGAATCTGACAAAACAAGTTTTAAATTCATATCTTTTAGCACTTGCATCCTCTGATTCAAAGAAAAGTTTGTGATCTGCATGAACTGAATGGATGCCTTCATATGTGTTCTCTTAATTTGTTAATATGTATTTATTTATGTTAAAAATAGCTATCTTACATGCACATACGAAACAACAAACGGTAAACAGATCAGTCAAAAATTTCTTTAAGTCTAAATGAAATTATAAGGCAGAGGTTGTCATTCTGCCAGTTGTTTTCCGATGTTCGCAACACATTTGATAGAATACAACAAAGTACAGATACTAAGAAGGAAGAAGAAAAGAACACTACTACAAGCTTTTTTTAAAAATAGAATTACTGCATCAGTAGTTTTTATAACAGAGAAATTTCATGCGAGTTCAAGAATTAAGAGAGCAACCCCTTCGATGACCTAGTTCTGTGTCCATATGTCCCAGTCCATTTAAACTTGCCAGCAACGATAAAAGTTTTAATTCTAAAATCATCGAATTTCATCTAGTAACATGTACAAAATAAAACACAGCATTTACTTCTTTCAAATGTCAATTAATGTCTGTACACATAGAAAAATCTCTGCGAAATCCAAGTCCAAAGCATCGATAGTATTGACTCAATGAGGTCACCATTTTAGTTAGTAAGAAGAAAGAGGGTGGGAGTACTGTAAGCAAATTAGAACTGGAAAATCATCAAAGGGAACTAAGCAATATACTACAAAGAAGGTATCTGTTCTGAAAAAAACAAGCATTCTATCATATTTTGGGATTTTCGTACCGATTAATATGAAAATTTTCTACGCTTCTGCAAACTGTAGTTAGTTTAAAACAATACTTTTCTTTTAAGTATCTCTTTGAGAAAACTGCAACCAAAACTCCCATCCTATATCAGTTAAGCGTAAGTTTCTCTTTCCAATGGTTGCCGCTATGAACAAGTTTTGTCTTTTGACTAGGTCCCTCCCGAACATGACAAAGAGACCGAAGCACGAAAATCAGCAAGGTCCGGCTTTAGCCAGGAGTCATCATTCTTGCAAAATGATTTACAAATGTTGAGTAGATGCTTTTAAAAACTTTTATTGGCTATTATGTTTAAGATTTTTTAAAATTTGTATGAGAAATTGGGGTGCACAGTGGTCCACATTTGCCTTGCTTTCACTACCTTTCCCAGCTAGTGGTGACGTGGTCCTACTAATGTCAGTCACACACTCTGCCAGAACTAAACTAACATGGAAAAAAATCATGAATACATTATCAGGCTATTCTTCTGTTATGATGACCACACCGATGTGGTAAAATGCAAAAACTTCCCCAGACTGAAGTAAAACATGGATTACAATGACACAGTACAATCAATCTCCACAGGGACAGCCCTTTCTTTCCACTTACCTGGTGCACAGTGATCCTGGTACTCCTCCATCCTTGGAAGCAGCACAGCAGGGGGAGGGAACTGTTTTCAGGAGATGGGCAGCACACGCTGAGCCCAGGCTGAGGTCAAGTCAGGGGTTGGTGGCTTCTTCCTTGAAACTGGCAAGGCTGGGGAGACATGGTGGGAGGATCCTGATGTCACTGACCTGTTCACAGAAACAACACACAGTCACCACGGACAGCAGCAGGACACATCACCACCAGGAAAAAATGACAAGAGGTGGGACACGGGCAGGAAAAGCCTAGGGGTCAAGAGTGCTGCACTCATGACTGACGGCCCAGGATCAAGCACCACAGAGTGCCCGTTATGCTTTTTCGTTTTTAAGGAGATTTTACCCTGGAGTGGAGACCACTGGAGTTCACATCAGTACTGACATCCACTCCCGTGAAAGTCCTATTTGGACGAAACAAATAAGTATAAAACAAGGTCCCAAGTGCAAATGCACGCAGAACATCTTGTGCACACAAAAAACACAGGAGTGATTTTAAAAATAATCCCAATACTGGTTTCCTTCTTTATTACCATAGCCAGTATTTGACAAATAATAATGCTTCATTTGGCCCAGGCCAAAAAGCTGTGTCAGGTTATTGATGTCACTAATTGCCAAGGCCTACATTAAAATGTTGTTATGTTTAAAATGTTGTGTTGAGATTGCCTTCATCAGACAATCCTTAACATAACAACAAGCACTCTCCTTTATGGAAGAAAAAATCCCTGAAGTCGGAGTATGGCTGCCTATGTGGTAGGTACATTAAAATAGTCCTTACACGCAAACTTCTCACCCGTGTACTTCCTATCTCACAGTTGATTTCCCAGGTGGATGAGTGAGTCACAGGTGCATGTTCTGGGTGGACCCCCAGGGTGTAAAGCTGGGGAACGCACAACAACAACATAATGCTTCATAGCAAAGAAAGATTTCTTAGTAGTTTAGGCCATAACAGTATAACTGAAGTTAATACCGCGCAAGCATGCAAAGCAACATGATACAATAGACAGGAAACCAAGTATGAAGAAAACCAACTTTCACTAGTTTCAGACTCACAATTTAAATTACCGGTAATAATTAGTGAATATACAGTGGATGTAAAGTCTAAGGAAGAGGTGTGACCCCTTCCCCTCCTAAAAAGCAGGGGTTCAGGGGGCTTGAGCCTCTGAAGCTGAGCATTGTCTCAAATCTAGACAACCTGTCTCTGAAATGAAAACAATACCTAAAATCCTTTACTCCCCTGAAAACGACCACAGTCAAGGGAAAAAGTGAGGGCCACATTGTTTGGTGAATCTTGATAAGAAACTTTACAAAGTTCTTTCAAAATGTGTGGGATTGTCAGCATGTGCCTGAAGAATTTTCCCCATTAACCCTTAGGCCTGCCAAGGATTTTTGGCGATATAAATAAATATAGGAAAATCCTAATTTGCCTAGAATTTTCGCACAAATGGGCGACTGTTTGTAAAAAAATATTGGAATTAATTCTGAATGTACCATAAAAAGCATTATTCTCTTAAAAGAAAATGAAACAATTTAGATAAAGTATTGTAATCGTACCTTAAGAAATTACGACCTAGAAACAAAGACTGTGCTTTTTTACAAACTCAGCAAAGTCAGGACACATGACCAACATTCCGGAAAATGCTCGTGCAGGTGAGAGACATGGTTTATCTGCCATTCCAGAATCAGCAAGTGCCGCTAAAGGTTAATATTAGATATTATATATATTATAATAAGTATAGCCTATACTAGGCTATAGCCTATAGTATAGGTTCAATCACAGACAGGCCTCTCAATATAAAATACAAAGAACTTTTTCAGATGCTTAAGTGAAACAATCTCTCCTTCTCACAGCATGCTGGCACACACTCACACACACAGCAAGCACGTGCACACACAGAAGGCGCACACACACGCAACGCACATACACAAACACACACACACATTAACTAAAGAATGACACACTCGCTCACTCTCTCATAACACTTCGCTTACTACATACACACACAAACACAAACACACACACAGGCACAGAGAAAATGCATTGCTTATTCAACGTATCATCTTGAGAGAGAGATATTACATATAATATCTATATATATATATATATATAATATAATAATGATATATTTATATATATATATAATATAATACACATAATATGCATAAAGATTAGCAGATAAAATAAGGGCTATGAAATGAATTGCCAATTGTTTTTGGGTGGCAATCATGATAGAGCACGCATTGGAAGGCTACAAATACAAATTACAATGAAATTCCACTGCCTGAATAACACCTCCTGAATTTCTACTTATACTATAAACACTTACATAAACATCTGAGTTACTCACTGTCAAAATGTTATGGTCATGCTGTAGTGTAGATCTGTACAGTTTTTATAGTGAGAAACTGAGATTAGTTCACTAAGTTCGGGTTTAAAAAATGATATGAGTTTAGACTTACCGTCTTTAGTTTTTCATTTAAAAAAGCAACAACAACAGCCACGTTCATAACATCTGACATAACATTATATCTTAACAAAGTTGGATACCCATCTACTCAGTAAAGGAGTCATGTCTTATTTTCGTTACAACTGCTTTACTGGTCATGTTCTAGCAAATCCACACTCACCAGATATATACTACGACTTAATCAAATCGAAGCACATGTACTTACTGAGGTAAGCAGTAAAAAAATGTCTGCAAAGATGAATGAAGTGCACAAAAACAATATTGTGACAACAAACTCTGTTAGTATTTTCCGCCATTTGTAATCAAGAAATGTAAACAATGTTGCGATTGCGGAAATAAAAGGGCACCGAAGTCAAAACCCATTTCGGTTTGTTTTCTTTTGACTTCGATTTCCTCGAGACATATTTCAAGAGTGCATGGAGTTGAGTTTCTAGCTTTTTATGGATGTATTTACAGGCAGCCTTTAGTTTGTGATATGATCTTTATTCTAGGTTTATGAAACCTGTCATTACTTCTTGCAATTATTTCTAGATTTGGAGATTTGGAGAAAGAGAAGAGGTGTGGTGAGAAGATGGGTATGGGAGAGGGTTGGGGAGAGAGGGGATATATCCAGGGGAACAGACCAATCTGTAGGTCCCATAATTCTGAAGCAAAAAAACAATATCTATTAGTTTAAAAGTTTGTTTTTTTACTGTTGATGTTGGTCCATTTCTGCTGAGTAAGCTTTCAGAATAGAATGGAAAATTTGCTGAAGTGGTAAAATAAAAAAGAAATGAAGTTGAATACAGTTGGGTTTTTCGTAATTTTAAACGAGTTTGACCTCATCTGTGTGTGTGTGTAGGAGGGTGTCCCAGGCAGAATTGTTGGGTTTTTAGCAAGACAATTGCGCTGCGCGTGCGTGCGGTGCGTGGGCGTGTATGTGATGTGTGTGAGTGATGTGTGTGTGTGGGTGTGTGTGTGTGTGTGTGTGGTTCAGGTTTAGGGTTATAATAGTTAAACACAGTTCGTTTTCATTCAGTTTTCTGTTTATTACCTCAACTGTGTGCGTGGAGGGTGGGGTGTCCAGCAGAAATGTGGGTTTTTATCAAGACAATTGTATATATGATATATAGGTTAGGGGCTAGGGTCAGGGGTCAGGGTTAGGGTTGTTATAACATAGAAATTCCATGCCAGTTCATGAATTATGAGAGCACCCCTCGATGACCTAGTTAGTTCTTTGCTCCATGTGGTCCTGAACTCTAAAATTATCGAGATTCAGTAGTAACTATGTACAAAACAAAAACACAGCATTTACTTCTTCAAACATGAGTGTAATGTGCTGTGCACATTTATTTATTTTATTTATTTATACCACTTAAAGTCACGAGATTTCTCTGCGTGAAATTCGGGCTGCTCTCCCCGGGGAGAGCACGTCGCCACAAGAGCAGCGCCACCCTTTTTTTTCTTTTTTTTTTGGTGTGCACATAAAAATTCTCTGCTGACAATCCCAAGTCCAAAGCATCCATTGTTCAACTCACTGAGATGTAAGTGCAATAGGTCTATAGCTGTTTTTATCGGTTCTAGGTTTTTCTTTTTTTATTAACTGGTACAATGATATGCTGTTTCCAAATGAGTGGAAGCTGACATTCAGTCCAGCACTTTTGGAGAGAGAGAAAAACGATATAAAAAGTTGACCCAGTTAGGTGGTAGATGACGTAACATTTCATTAGAAACTCCGTCCCTAACCCTAACCTAACCCAGCTAACCCTAACCAACCATCCAACCAACCAACTAGCTAACCACCCACACACCCACCCAAGCAGCTAATCCACACAAACCAGCCTCTCTCTCTCTCTCCCCAAAAGTGGTGACACAGGGAGTGGTGCCTAGGCCCAGGCTGGTTGGAAGGTAGGTAGGGTGGGAGGTAGGAAGGAAGGCAGAAAGGTAGGGAGATAGGGAGGGAGGGAGGTAGGTGGGTAGGTAGGGAGGGAGGGAGGGAGGTAGAGGAGAGAGGGAGGTAGGGAGATACTAGGGAGAATAGAGAGGGAGGGAGGGAGTAGAGAGTGAGGTAAAGGAGGGAGGGAGGGATGATAAGAGGGAAGGGAGGTAGGTAGAGGAGGGAAGGTAGAGAGAGAGGGTGGTAGGGAGATACGTAGTAGGGAGGAGGGATGGAGGGAGGGTCGAGAAGGGAGGGATTTAGGGAGAGAGGTAGGTAGGATGTAGTGAGTAGCAAGGGAGTGTAGGGAAAGTATTTAGGGAGGGAGGTAGGCAGTCAGCGGTTGCTGTGTGTGGGAGGAGGTGTGGAGGACTAGGGGAAGCTGGCTGAGTCACTGAACGTTCACTCACCACACTGTGTCCCCTCCCCTCCACTGAGTCACTGCCGCAGATAATAGGTCCACAAGCCTGACGTCCCCTGCAATTGACGTCACCATCCGATGGACGTCATGCCCTTCTCTGCATGTCAAAGACGTCACCGTCCAGAAATGACGCCACTACCCTTCATCTGCACGTCAAATGACCGTCCACCTCCAGATATGACGCCTACGCCCTTCATCCAGCGCGTCAATGAACGTCACCATCCAAATAGAACGTCACGCCTTCATCTGCATGCAATGACGTCACCATCCAACGTCACGCCCTAGTCGCATTGTCGATGGAACGTCACAATCCAGATAGGACGTCACGCCCTTCATCTGCGCGTCAATGACGTCACCACCAATTAGACGTCACGCGCTCCCGCCCTAAAATCGACTGCGCGATCAAAGACGTTCCACCATCCAGATAGGAAGTCCACGCCCTTCATCAGCACGTCACCATCCAGATAGGACGTCACGCCCTTCATCCTGCACGTCAATGACGTCACTACCAGATAGACGTCACTACTCCCTCGGTCTGCATGCTGGAGACTGACCCAGTGACTGTGCGGGAAATCACAAGATTTCTAATCTACACTACACCTCTTTGAATTCGGCAGACACTAATGAATAACAGCTTCTTCTTGTCCGTTAAGGTTCTTAGGGGATCATGGGGTACCCCGGTTAAACAACTGTTGGGGAGGGAGAAGGAGGGGGAGGGGGTACCTAGAGGTTATGATGGCTGGCTTGTGTCTGAGGGCCCTCGTGTTAGGCCATCCACCCCAGGTTTGATGGACTTCCCCCTGGAGTTAACGATTCAGCGCTGACCCCACTCCCTCCGAAAAAAAGACTTTCCGACGAGACAATAAACCGAAGTATCCCGTGAGCAAACACACGCAGAGCATTTTTCGCTCAGTTAAAACCCTTTTGCCTTTGGGAAGGTGGGGGCCACTTCGTAGGGGCCACAAAACCCCTTTCTGATGCTGCCCTCTTCACGGGTCGTGATAAGTCGGGAAAAGAACATGTGAGATTTAGCCCGAAAAAACAGGGTTTTAAATGATTTTTTAAAGGGCTAATATATTAGTTGTATAGGAAGGATGTGAAGTAACAGGCATTTTGGGCCGTTTTTTTTTTTTCATTTTTTAATATTTTTACAGCACCATTAACAAAACGGTGAGCATGTTTTTCTGCAGTTTTTCGAGTATTTTTCTTTTAAAAAAACAAAACAAAAACGCACCGTCTAGTATAAAGAGCAGAAAGGAAAAGTGTAAAACAACAAAAAAGTTCCGCGTGGGGGGGCAATTTGTTTTTTTTTTTTCAGTATAAAGAACTGTTCTCCTATGCCTCTTTATGTTTGTCCGCGTGTCCGACGAGACCTCCGAAACAGCAAGGGGGCACGTGTTTCGAAATTGGGAAAAAATTTGATTATAGGGGAGATGCTTGCCCACATAAAACCCCACTCTCCGGGCCAAGTGGGCTAGGACAGTCAGCGGGGAGAGCTCTCCAAAGGCCAACCAGCCCCCGGGGCTGCACACATAAGGACTGTGCAGTAAGCCTCCTATCGGGAGTCATAGTCGATCACAAAAAGACTAACTTAAAGTGGAATTCCATGATGGGAAACCCACTGGTCATACAGCCCTCATTTTGCTGTTGCCCCCCTAATGAAAAAAAAAAAACAAACAAAAAATCCGCCAGAAAATTTTAGACAAATAGATAAAAATACTTCTTTTGATCCAGAATCCGTTTACGGGTTTTGTTTTTTTTTGTTTTTTTTCTTTGGGGGGGGGGGGGGGGGGGGTATAGTTTTATCTTTTTATTTCAAAGCGCTTCGATTTTTTTGTTTTACAAATTCAGCGCAAAAAAAAACCATACTTCTTCTTCTTATTATCTTCCCAACCACCGGCGGTTTTCTGGCTATACTATATTTTTCTGGGTTTTTCGTTTTTCTCTTCTTCTTTCTTGTTTTGGTATGCTTTAGGGGTTTTGGCCAAAAGCATTCGAATTCTGAATTCACAATGAGTTACTACCTAGTTTTTAACTTTCTCTGAATTACTTTTCCGATTGTCATTGTTTTTGAGTGTATCAATAACAAATTTTTGGGGTGTGGGGTGTGTTGTGAAAAAAAGTCTGTCTTCTACAAAGGTTTAAAAAATTGAAATTTAATATTG
>CM054150.1:2454147-2456647 GCA_028751875.1 Rapana venosa | reverse complement strand
GCTTTCAATGGGTACCTGCCCTCTTTAGGGTCAGGGAAGGTAAAGCAGCGAGGGAGAGGAGATGGGCGCCGCCCTCAATATGCTGGCCCCTAGAGAAGTGAGGTCTCTGACGCCTCGCTCCCCTACGACCTTATAGGTTATGGCACACCTTTACCTTATCTGCCAGTGTATCTGTTTCCTTGATAGAGGTTTTTCACAGATATATGCAATAGGCAACGCTTGTTGTCATGGGTTATTTTACATGCACAGAATACATGTTGTACGTAGGACCTCAGTTTATCATCGCATCCGAAAGACTGGCACCCTTGGCCACCGATCTTCATTTCGTGGACCCGATAAAAGTCTAAGATCAGACGCAAATCGATTTGTTTGTTTGTGTGTGTGCTTGTCTGTCTGTCGTCATTCTGTCTGTCTGTCTTCAGGATATTGCATGAAACTTTCGTAGTGTATAAATATAAAAGTGCATGCACGCCAGAATCTGTCTGGCTGGCTGGTTGGATGGCTGTCTGTCTGTCTGTCTGTCTGTATCTATCTATCTATCTATCTATCTATCTATCTATCTATCTATCTATCTATCTGTCTATCTGTCTGTCTGTCTGTCTATCTGTCGATCTATCTATCTATTTATCTGTCTGTCTGTCTATATGTCTACCTATCTATCTAACTATCTATCTATCTCTCCCTCCGTCCCTCAATTAATCCATCCATCCATCCATTCATCTATCTCTTTCTCTCTCTGTCACTCTGTCTGTCTCTGTCTCTCTGTTTCTCTCTCTCCCTCTGTCTGTCTGTCTCTGTCTGTCGTTCTGTCTGTCTGTTTATCTCTCTCCCCTGTCTGTCTCTATCTGTCTCTGTCTCTCTCCCTCTGTCTCTCTGTCTTTGTCTCTCTCTCTGTCTCTCTCCCTCCTCTCCTCCCCCCCCCCCCCCCCCACTTACTTCTCTCCTCTCTCTCTCTCTCTCTCTCTCTCCTCTCTCTCTCTCTCTCTCTCTCTCTCTCTCTCCTTTGTTGTATGCGTTTTTTACGAACTTCTTTGCAACATTTTTTTTCAAAACTATCTTTCTTTCTGTGTTTTTTGGGGGTGCGTCTCTCTCTCTCTCTCTCTCTCTCTCTCTCTCTCTCTCTCTCTCTCTCTCTCTCTCTCTCTCTCTCTCTCTGGCCTGTCTTGCATTACATCTTGCCTAGAGCACTAAGAACTCGTGTTCTAATGTAGGATCTATTGTCTTGTTTTGTTTTTTGATCGCGCGCGCGCGCGGTGTGTGTGTGTGTGTGTGTGTGTGTGTGTGTGTGTGTGTGTGTGTGTGTGTGTGTGTGTGTGTCCGTGCGTGCGTGTGTATGCGTGCGTGCGCGCGCGCGCGTGTGTGTGTGTGTGTGTGTGTGTGTGTGCTGTGGTGTGTGTGTGGGGTGGGGGGGGGGTGCGTGCGTGCGTGCGTGCGTGCGTGTGTGTGTGTGTGTGTTGCTGTGCGTGTGTGTGTGTGTGTGTTGAGCTGTGCGTGTGTGTGTGTGTGGAGTGTGTGTGTGTTGTGCCTGTGTGTGTAAATGCGCACGCGCGCGCGCGTGTGTGTGTGTGTTTGTATGTGAGTGTGCGTATGTGTCTGAGTGCGTATGTGTGTGTGTGTGTCTGGGCGCGTGCGTGCGTGCGTGCTGTGTATGTGTGTGTGTTTGGCTTTGATCTAAGGGTGTTTTTTTTGTTTGTTGTGTTTTTCTTTTTTTTTTCTCTGTGTTTAATCCATTCTGTGTTTCCTAAGCCAGTTTCATTACAACTTTGTTTTTGTTAACTTTTCCTCTGTCGTGATTTAATATCGCGTGCTGCTTTGTTTGGCATTAAAAAAATTGTTTGCGTTTTTTTAAATGGTATAATGGCTGGATTTTCTTCCATTTCTTTTTCTTTGTTTTCCTTATTTTTTGTTTGTTGTTGTTCTTTGTTCGAGTTTTGTTTTGTTTTGTTTAGTTGTTTTGCTGGCCCATTTTCTGCTGGCCCAGTTTCAGGGCCTCTCTGGCTGGTGGCCCCACGGCGGCCTGATATTCATGGGCTCCCTGTAGACTTCCGACCCTGAGGATGAGACATAACGAATCTGGGTATGGCTGTGGCGGGGAGATTGGGATGAGTGGCGTGGGAACAGCAGAAGAAGAAGAACTGCGAAGAAGAAGAATTGCGAAGAAGAAGAAGAAGAAGAAGAAGAATTGCGAAGAAGAAGAAGAATTGCGAAGAAGAAGAAGAAGAAGAAGAAGAAGAATTGCGAAGAAGAAGAAGAAGAATTGCGAAGAAGAAGAATTGCGAAGAAGAAGAATTGCGAAGAAAGAAGAAGAAGAAGAAGAAGAAGAAGAAGAAGAAGAAGAAGAAGAAGAAGAAGAAGAAGAAGAAGAAGAAAAAAAAAGAAGAAGAATTGCGAAGAAGAATTGCGAAGGAGAAGAATTGCGAAGAAGAAGAAGAAGAAGAAGAAGAAGAAGAAGAAGAAGAAGAAGAAGAAGAAAAAAAAGAAGAAGAATTGCGAAGAAGAA
>CM054150.1:2439147-2449147 GCA_028751875.1 Rapana venosa | reverse complement strand
TTCTTCGCATTCTTCTTCTTTGCATTCTTCTTTGCATTCTTCTTCTTCGCATTCTTCTTCTTCGCATTCTTCTTCTTTGCACCCCCCTTTGCATTCTTCTCCTTCTTCTTCGCATTCTTCTTTGCATTCTTCTTCTTCTTCGCATTCTTCTTTGCATTCTTCTTCTTCTTTGCACCCCCCTTTGCATTCTTCTCCTTTCTTTCGCATTCTTCTTTGCATTCTTCTTCTTCTTTGCACCCCCTTTGCATTCTTCTCCTTCTTCTTCTTCTTCTCCTTCTTCTTTCCTTTCTTCTTCTTCGCATTGTTCTTATTCTTTTCAATTCTTCTTCTTCTTGGCAATTCTTCTTCTTCTTTGCAGTTCTTCTTCTTGGCAATTCTTCTTCTTCTTTTCATCTTCGTTCTCTTCCTAATTATGTTTTCCTTCTTTCTTTCTTTATCCTCTGTCGTTTTCTGTCTTTCGTTTATTCCTCTTGATATTTTTTCCCTGTGTGGTTTTGTTTTTAAAAGTTATCTTTTCCTTCCAATGCTTTTGCCCTTTCGTTTGTGTGAGTGTGTATGTATGTATGTGTGTGTGTGTGTGTGTGTGTGTGTGTGTGTGTATGTATGTGTGTATGTATATGTGTGTGTGTGTGTGTGTGTTTATATGTGTGTATGTGTGTATATTATGTGTGTATATGTGTGTGTATGTGTGTATGTGTGTGTGTATGTGTGTGTGTGTGTGTATGTGTGTATTTTTGTATATGTGTGTGTATGTGTGTGTGTGTGTGTGTGTGTGTATGTGTGTATATGTGTGTATGTGTGTATATGCATTGTGTGTGTATGAGTGTGTATGTGTGTATATGTTTGTGTGTGTATGTGTGTGTATGTGTGTATGTGTGTGTACGTGTGTGTATGTGTGTATATGTGTGTGTATGTGTGTATATGTGTGTGTGTATGTGTGTTGTGTGTGTACGTGTGTGTATGTGTGTATATGTGTATGTGTGTATAGGTGTGTGTATGTGTGTATATGTGTGTATGTGTGTGTATGATTTGTGTGTATGTGTGTGTATGTGTGTATGTGTGCGTATGCGTGTGTATGTGTGTATGTATGTGTGTATGTGTGTGTATATATATGTATGTGTGTGTATGTGTATTGTTGTTGTTTTTAATGTCTTCTCCTTTTCATACTACATTTCCTCGTCTTTCATCTTCTTTCCCGACCTCTTGTTCCTGTCATTTCTGACCTTTCCCCAGAGCCTGTAATGAGGTCAATAGTCGTTCACCCAGTTTCTCCCTTATGTGATGTGTGTGTGTGATGTGGCCTAGATTATGGCACTAGATTCCAGTTTCTCCCTTATGTGATGTGTGTGTGATGTGGCCTAGATTATGGCACTAGATTCCAGTTTCTCCGTTATGTGATGTGTGTGTGATGTGGCCTAGATTATGGCACTAGATTCTAGTTTCTCCCTTATGTGATGTGTGTGTGATGTGGCCTAGATTATGGCACTAGATTCTAGTTTCTCCCTTATGTGATGTGTGTGTGATGTGGCCTAGATTATGGCACTAGATTCTAGTTTCTCCGTTATGTGATGTGTGTGTGTGATGTGGCCTAGATTATGGCACTAGATTCCAGTTTCTCCGTTATGTGATGTGTGTGTGTGATGTGGCCTAGATTATGGCACTAGATTCTAGTTTCTCCGTTATGTGATGTGTGTGTGTGATGTGTCCTAGATTATGGCACTAGATTCTAGTTTCTCCGTTATGTGATGTGTGAGTGTGATGTGGCCTAGATTATGGCACTAGATTCTAGTTTATCCCTTATGTGATGTGTGTGTGTGATGTGGCCTAGATTATGGCACTAGATTCTAGTTTCTACGTTATGTGATGTGTGTGATGTGATGTGGCCTAGATTATGGCACTAGATTCTGGTTTCTCCGTTATGTGATGTGTGTGTGATGTGGCCTAGATTATGGCACTAGATTCTAGTTTCTCCCTTATGTGATGTGTGTGATGTGGCCTAGATTATGGCACTAGATTCTAGTTTCTCCGTTATGTGATGTGTGTGTGATGTGGCCTAGATTATGGCACTAGATTCTAGTTTCTCCGTTATGTGATGTGTGTGTGATGTGGCCTAGATTATGGCACTAGATTCTGGTTTCTCCATTATGTGATGTGTGTGTGATGTGGCCTAGATTATGGCACTAGATTCTGGTTTCTCCATTATGTGATGTGTGTGTGATGTGGCCTAGATTATGGCACTAGATTCTAGTTTCTCCCTTATGTGATGTGTGTGATGTGGCCTAGATTATGGCACTAGATTCTAGTTTCTCCCTTATGTGATGTGTGTGATGTGGCCTAGATTATGGCACTAGATTCCAGTTTCTCCGTTATGTGATGTGTGTGTGATGTGGCCTAGATTATGGCACTAGATTCCAGTTTCTCCGTTATGTGATGTGTGTGTGTGATGTGGCCTAGATTATGGCACTAGATTCTGGTTTCTCCGTTATGTGATGTGTGTGTGTGATGTGGCCTAGATTATGGCACTAGATTCTATGTGGCTTATGGGGCTTGAGTCGATAGACCGCTTTGTGGAGAAAATGTAAAACTGTCAGGGAGTTTTGTTCTGGGCTGAAGATGTTATTCTGTTGTTGTTGTTGTTGTTGTTGTTGTTGTTGTTGTTGCGGTAGGATCTATCTATTCAATTTTCTTTTCTTCTCTTTCTTTTCTTCTTATTATCTTCTTCTTCTTCATTATTATCATCCTCATCCTCATTATCATCATCATCGTCATCATCATCATCATCATTATTATTATTAGCAGCAGCATCAAACATCATCATTATTATTATCATATTATTATTATTATTATTATTATTATTATACCACTTAAAGTCATGGCAGATTTCTCTACGTGAAATTCGGGCTGCTCTCCTCGGGAAGAGCGCGTCGCCACAAGAGCAGCGCCCCCCTTTTTTTCTTTTTCCTGTCTGCAACTGCATTTGTTTCCCTATCAGAGTACCTTTTTCTGTGCAGAATTTTGCCAAGGACAACTCTCTTGTTGCCGTGGGTTCTTTTACGTGCGCTAAATAATTTTGTGTAACACACGGCGACTCCGGTTTATCGTCTCATCCGAAAGACTAGCACCCAGACCACCACTCATGGTCTAATGGGTAGGGGGAACGTTTCTGGCCCAAACGGGATTGAACCACCGCACACTTCCGACCCAGACTTTTGGCTTTCTAGGCAGGCGCGTTACCTCTAGACCACCGATCCCGTATAAAGAAGGATTCGAATTTCCTTACTGTGATAGGATCAAGAATAACAGTCTCAGAATATACTGGGGATTGTAAAGCCCTGATCATATTTCAAGTCTGTTTTTCATATCAAGAATCAAAGACAAAAATTATCATTAAAGACAAAAATTATCATTAATTTTTTTCTCCATGAAAAAGAACTTCCCTAATACACTTGATAAATCTAATTTTTACATAATATATTTTGAGCAAAAGGTAAAGGTGTCCCATATCCTATGTGGAGAGTGAGACATCAGAGACCTCAACTTCTCTAGGGGCCAGCATATTGAGGGCGGCACCCATCTCCTCTCCCTCGCTGCTTTTACCTTCCCTGATCCTAAAGAGGGCAGGTACCCATTTACAGATGGGTGAACTGGGGGACTGTACTGAAGCCAAGGCGTGCAAACAGTCACTCATCCAAGTGGTAACCACGCTCGATGCTGCTTAACCTTGGCTGGGGGAAAGCGAGTGCTCTGCTCTTAGGAAATAGATACAGATACTCCGTACATTTCTCTTAAACTTTAAGAGATGGTAAAACTTCAACAACCTGAAAGTAAAATAAAGGAATAACATGAGCGCAAGGAACATTCCATGAATGCAGTGCGCATGAAAGCTATAAGAATTCTACAAGTACAAAACACATTTCCAATAATTTCCTTAGCATCTTCGGGTGAAAATCTTTTGCACGTTTGCGCGGGGGATTTTAATTAAAACTTTAATTGGAAGGACTTTCAGGGGAGTGGAATCAGCTCTTATCTCAAAATGGGGATGCGGGATTCTCTCTCTCTCTCTCTCTCTCTCTCTCTCTCTCTCTCTCTTCTCTCTCTCTCTCTCTCTCTCTCTGTCTGCTGTCTATCTGTCTGTCTGTATGTCTGTCTGTCTGTCTGTCTGTCTGTCGCTCTCGCTCTCTCTCTGTATGTCTGGCTGGCTGTTTCTCTCTCTCTCTGTCTCTCTGACTCTGTCTCTCTGTGTGTCTCTCTCTTTCTGTCTCTCTCTGTCTCCTCTCACTGTCTCTCTCTCTCCCTCCTCTAGCTATCTCTCTCCCCCCTCCCTCCCCCTCTCTTTGTCTCTCTCTCTCTCTCTCTCTCCTCTCTCTCTCTCTCTCTCTCTCTCTCTCTCTCTCTCTCTCTCTCTCTGGACTGGATGTAAAAAAAAAAAAAAAGCACATGAGTGCTTAATCATTATCCTCAAAATAAAAAAAAAGAATTTCTCTCTCGTGAGCTTGATACGATGTATTTTCTTTTGAGTTGTTGCCCACTGTGTGCCAGTGTCAACTTCTCTCACGCCAAACTTATGTACTGTGACCCTAGGCCGAAGTATATTAAATACCTGAGTTTCTCTCTCTCTCCCTCTCTCTCTCTCTCTCTCCCTCTCTCTCTCTCTCCCCCTCTCTCTCTCTCTGTACCTCTCTCTCTCTCCTCTCTCCCTCTCTCTGTACATCTCTCTCCCTCTCTCTCTATTTCTTTCTCTCTCTCTGTCTCCCCTCCCCTCTCTCTCTCTCTCTCCCCTCCCTCTCTCTCTCTGTACCTCCCTCCCTCCTCTCTCTCTCTCCCCCTCTCCCTCTCCTTTCTCTCTCCCTCTCTTCCCTTCTCTCCCTCTCTCTCTACCCTCTCTCCCTCCCTCTCTCTCTCCCTCCCTCTCTCTCTCTCTCCTCTCCCCCCCTCCTCCCCCCTCTCTCATCCCCCCCCTCTCTCTCTCCCCTTTCTCTCTCCCTCTCTTCCCTTCTCTCCCTCTCTCTCTACCCCTCTCTCTCCCCCCTCTCCCCCTGTCTCCCTCCCTCTCTCTCTCCCCCCTCTCTCTCTCTCCCTCCCTCTCTCTCCCCTCTCTCCCTCCCTCTCTCTCTCTCCCTCCCTCTCTCTCTCCCTCTCTCCCCCTCTCTCTCCCCTCCCTCTCTCTCTCTCCCTCTCTCCCCCTCTCTCTCTCCCTCTCTTCCCTACCCCCCTCTCTCTCCCTCTCTCTCTCTCTCTCTGCCTAGTACCACCTAGTTTTTCTCCCGTGCTTAGTAATGTTGCAGGAGGTCTGCCCGCTGGCATCAGCAGACAGACACATTCCGTCTTCAGAGCGTTCACAGAGACGATCAGTGTGGAGGATGGAACTTAAGCCTGTGGATACTAGCTTCTTCAATCATCTAGCCTGCGCTCAAAACCACTAGAATATTCCGAGCAGGATCTGAAAAAATTTGAAAAGAAAATGGACACGGGAAAGCAGAGCAGGAGAAAGCGGATTAAAAAAAATAAAACAAAACGTTGGAGGAAAGAGTTATGCATACACGCGCACGCAGCAGAGTATGCACGCGCGCACAGGAAAATGCACGCTCACGCGCCAGTGGTTAGCTAAACACGCAAGGACGCACATTTTTTTACACACGCTAATTCATTCATGCACACGTGTCAGCGTGCATTTACGCGTGCAGCCATGCGCGCAATTGCGCAATCAGTTTTCTTTTGTTTCTTTCTTTCTTTGGGTTTCTTTTCTCTTATCAAAGGTCTCCCCTTTTATCTCTTTGTCTCTGTGTGTCTATGTCTGTCTGTCCCTGTCTCTCTATGTCTGTCTGTTTGTCTGTCTGTCCCTGTCTCTCTATGTCTGTCTGTCTGTTTCTCCCTGTTTCTCTCTGTCTCTGTCTGTCTCTGTTTCTCTCCCTCTCTAACTCTCTCTCCCTCTCTATTTCCCTCTCTCTCCCTCCCCGCTCTTTCTCTCTCTTTCTCTCCTTCCCTCTCTCTCTCCCTCCCTCTCTCTCTCTCTCCTTTTCTATTTCCCTCTCTCCCCCCCTCTCTCTCTCCCCCCATCCTCTGCTCTCTCTTTTCTCTCCCTCCCTCCCTCTCTCTCTCTCTCTCTCTGTTTGTTTTTTCTTTTACTTTGTTTTCATTTTGGCTTCTTCCTATTTTTCTTTCTTCCCTAATTTTTCTTCTTCACAGTTCTTCTTCTTTCATTAAGTCACTTGTTCCTTTTCTGCTTTCCTCTGTCTTATGTTGTTTATTTTGTCTTCTCTCTCTCTCTTTCTTTATTAACTCTTTCTTTGTGTTCTCTTTTTTATCCTCTCTTTCACTTTTTTCTCTCTCTCTGGCAGCTTTCTTTTCTTTGTTTTTTTTTAATTCTTTCTTTCATTCTGGATTACTTTCTTATCTTCTTGCTTTTGTTTTTTTCTTCTTTTGTTTATTCTTTTTCTCACTCATTTTCATCTTTATTTTTGTTACTTTCTTTTCTTCTAGGTCTTTTTTGTGTTGTTGTTGTTCTTCTTCTTATTTGCAATTCTTCGCATTCTTCTTGTTCGCAATCTTTCGCAATTCTTATTCTTCTTCGTTGCAATGCTTTTGCTTTTTCTTCTTCACGATTCTTCTTCTTCTTCTTCTTCTTCTTTGTCTTTTTCTTCTTCTTTTCTGCTTCTTCTTCTTTTTCTTCTGCTTCTTCTTCTTCTTGTTCTTCTTCTTTTTTTTCTTCTTCTTTTTGTTGTTGTTGTTCTTCTTCTTCTTCCTCTTCTCCTTCTCCTTCACAATCCTTCTTCTTCTCCTTCACAATCCTTCTTCTTCTCCTTCACAATCCTTCTTCTTCTTCTGTGTCCATTCCATGATCTTTAAGGTTTTTCTCAACTTCCCTCATAATCTCTTTACTTTATTTTTCTTTCTTTTCTATTCTTTATGTCCTCTCTATTTGTTAAGCTTCTCTCTATTGGAGTCTTTTATATCTCCTCCTCTCCATCCTCTCTTCCTTCTCTTCCTCCTCCTCCTCCTCCTCTTCTTGTTCTTCTCAATCTTCTTGATGGTTGTTTTATGTTTCCTCATATTTTCTGTTTATTTGCTCTTTATTTACTTTTTTATCTTTTCCTTTTAATACTCCACTTTCTATGACTTGTCATATATCTCTCCTGGTCCTTGTTCCTCTTTATTCCTGTTTTAAGCCATCCTGGCTATTCATGGGGTGGGGGGGGGGGAAGGGTATGGACCGCGGGGGGGGGGGGGGGGGGCTGGGGGGGGGGTGAGCTGGATGGGGGTGAGCAGGGGGGATTTTAAGGCTTTATTTCTGCCATGTTGTTGGGTTTTTTTGATGCATCATCTTTTTAACATCATTCATTCTGGTCGATTGCATTCCAGGGCATAGCACTGCCCAGACAGATTAGCATGATTGCACGGACACGCTTTTTTTTCAATTCATTATTTTACTCTTTTTTTTCTCTTTCAACCAAGTAAGAAGCTCATTAGGTAAAATATCAGCCTGTTTTAAAAGAAGAATGAATACAGTGTTGTTTGGTACCTATTCATACCACCCTTACTACATCTCAAAAACACTGAGTCGTGCCTATCTATACGACATTCTATCTATCTATCTGTCCCGTAGTCTGACGCCCGGGGGGGCCCCCTCAAAGATCAGAAACCCAGTTCCCTCCTTTCTTCTCTCTTTTTCTGCCTTTCCGGGTTTTTTGTTGATTTAGCCTGCCCATTCACTGAGGTTACCTCCCAGCTTTTTCCTTGGGTCTCCCCTTTCTTTTCCCCCTTTGGGACAGTCCCTTGCAAAACTGTTTTGAAATTCCTTGGGATTTGTACAGCCCTACCACTTAAGTTTAGCTTTTTCACGATCGTTAAAGGTTCTCATGGGGCCATGGTTTGCGGGATTCTGTTATGCAGCTTTCGTTGCTTATGGGTCTTTGTAGGAGATGAAGGAGTCTCCAAAAGCACTCATCTCCCTGCCTTACTCTTTCTCCAAATCTGCAGTCAGGGCCAGATTCAAGGCATACAAAATATGGTAGAAAAGGGAGCGCATTAGTCTGATTTTGGAGAAAAGTGGATATTCTTATCTTCCAGATGGTGTTTATTTTTTGACAAAGTGTTTGTCTGTGCACCGCAAACTACTTTGGTTTGGGGATCCCGGGTCGGATACAATGGCCCCCCGGGACTTGAAGTTTGAACTTTTTCCCAGCTTCTGGTCATTAACCCTGATATCAGTGCAATCCCGCTGGTGTTTTTGTCATCAGTTTGGTCTTCTCTGCACTGATTTCCTCCCAAAATGTTTTGGAGGCCTTATCCAAGTGTTCTGTTAGGGGGGCAAGCTTTTTTTTGATCCTGTTTCCCACCCATGTCATCTGCGAAGCGGAGGTTTGTGATCGTTCTGCCACCAATGCTGACTGATCCTTCATGAGTTCCAGTGCACAGCCATGATTCTCTAAAGGAAGATGTTGAAAAGAGGGGTGGAGTGACGCCTCCCTTACCCCAACTTTTGTTCGGAACCTTTCTCCAATGTTGTTGTTGTAGTACATGCACGGTGGCCTCGCTGTCAGCTGTTTGATGACTCTGATGGTTTGCATTGATGCTGTACAAGTTCATGGTTGCCCACAAAGCGCATGCCCACCCTGTCAAATCCTTCTTAAAATCGTAAATAGGGGTATGGTCTTGGATTTTTAAAGGGTCCCGTCAAATTTTCGGGGTTTGAATATCTGTTCTGTTTGCGCGCCCTGCTCTGAAACCTGCTTGTTCCTCAGCAAATGTGTCTTGCTTGTGGCTTCACTATTCAAATTTCTGCACATGACCTTGCTTGGGGCATATGAGGCTGATTGTGGGGGAATTATGGCATTGTTTAGATTTCCTTTCTTGGGAGGGTGTGAGGTGACTCGTCCATGGGTTGGCCCCCTTTTCCTGTTGCCAATCTTGTTGCAGATTCTTAGTGGGCGCTAATCAGGGTTTCCCCTCCAGTTTGGGACCAATCAGTGGATTTTGTCAGCCCTGCTGACTTCCCCCTTTTTTCAGCGATTGACTGCTGTTTCCACTTTTCTGGAGGATAGGGGGATGTCTGTGTCTTTTCTTTGGGTACATTAAGGATTCTGGGTCTCCTGCGGTTCATAGTTTACAGGTCGGAGCAGATTCTGTCCCTCTGTTTAGAATTCCGGTCGTCGTGGGGCACTTCCCCCTTTTTTTCTTGGATTGTTAAACCTTTTCTTGTTTCGTGCTAGTCGGGCTTTCACCAGCTGAAGTTTCTTGCTATTGTTTTTTTGATGTTCTCTTCAATGTCTTGGCATGTTCACCGATCCATTTCCTTTTGCCCCGTCATGGACTTCCGATTCTTTTTTTGACTGCCTATATTTTTTGCTCTTTCTTTTTTTCATTTTTCTTTTTCTTCAACTCTTTGCTTGTGCATAGTTTTAGGATGTTAGGTGTGACCCTGGTTTTTTTTACTGGGGCGGCGTTTGCCAAAAAGCCGTTTGCTGTTTCAGCACTGCTGTATTGAAACTATTCGTAGTGTGTCTATGCTGAGCTAAAAAAGGAGTGTGCAAATTTTCCCCCTATCTGCTTGAAAAAATTTTATACCTCTGGTCCTTCAGCTTTCGGGTCAAATTTGATCCTGAGTTGTTCCCTTGTGGATTTTTTTAAGTAGTCGGGAAAATCATCATCACAAGTCATGATCATCCCTATGTCTGCCCTGGAAAACTTCGTGTCTGTGCAATGTTAACGCTAGACTGAAACCCTCTTTTTCCCCTGATGTAATCTTTTGGTTGTGGGTTCTCCATTTGGGCTATGCCCTGTCCCTTTTCTGGATTCTTGTGTGGGCCCAAATGTATTCCCCGCTGGAGGTGGTTGTTCTGCAAACTCCCGGAGTCTCAAGCCTCGTTCATTTGATGGTTATTACAATGGGCCCACAAACGCCCCCCCAGTCTTTCCAGCATCTTCTCCCCTTGGGGTTCCCGTCGCCTTGCACAACGAGGAGTCTTTCTTGGGTGTTTTATTTAGAACCTTTGTAGTGGTA
>CM054150.1:2411647-2434147 GCA_028751875.1 Rapana venosa | reverse complement strand
TTTCCTCACACACCATCCTTAGGTCATCTTTCAAGCTCCCCAAAATCAGCCATTTCTCTTCCCTATTCTCCTCCCTCTCTCCCCCCCCCCCCCCCCCCCCCCCCCCACCCCCCCCCCCCCCCTTCTCTCTCTCTCTCTCTCTCTCACCACCTTTAGATCTATTCAAGCCATCCAAATCCAGCCATCTCTCTCTTTCCTCCCCTCTCTCTTCTCTCTCTCTCAAGGGCAGCGTTTTGTGAATGGTCATAGAAACTGACCCCCACTCACACACACACACACTCTCTCTCTTCCTCTCTCTCTCTCTCTCTCTCTCTCTCTCTCTCTCTCTCCTGCCCCCTCCCCCACTCTCTCTCTCTCTCTCTGTCTCAACGGCAGCGGTTATTGTGAATGGTCATAGAAAACTGACCACCACTCACACACACTCTCTCTCTCTCCTCTCCTCTCTCTCTCTTCTCTCCCCTTTTGCCCCCCTCCCCCACTCTCTCTCTCTCTCTCTCTCCCCTCTCTCTCTCCTCTGTTCAACGGCAGCGGTTATTTTTGAATGGTCATAAAACTGACCACCACTCACACACACTCTCTCTCTCTCTCTCTCTCTCTCTCTTCTCTCTCTCTCTCCCCTCTCTCTCCTGCCCCTCCCCCCACTCTCTCTCTCTCTCTTCTCTCTCTCTCTCTCTCTCTCTCTCTCTCTCTGTCTCAACGGCAGCGGTTATTGTGAATGGTCATAGAAACTGACCACCACTCACACACACTCTCTCTCTCTGTGAGCTGATTAATTCCTGTCCTCACAGTAACTCCAGACCTCTTCTCTTGACCATTTGTCTGTGACCATCGAACCCTGAAGCACCACAGACTAGGAAGAACCAGCCTGTCTGTCTGTCTGTCTGTCTGTCTGTGTCTGTCTCTCTCTCTCTGTTTTGGGGGTTTTCTTGTATTTGTTTGGTCTTTTGTTGTTGTTGTTGTTTGTTTTGTTTTTGTTTTTTTGAAAGGGTTTTTTTTCCTTTGCTTCTACCGTGTGAGAGTATGAGTATTGGGTTATTATTAAGATGTATCCTTACGGGCAGGGACTGGATGTAAAAAAAAGCACATGAGTGCTTCTTCATTATCCTCGAAATAAAAGAATTTGTCATTGTTATTGTCTCTCTCTCTCTCTCTCTCTCTCTCTCTCTCTGTCTCTCTCTCTCTCTCTCTCTGGCTCTTTGGAATCTCTCGTGAAACTGGTACCCAATGACCAATATAGAACGAATGCACGAACCAACCAACCAACGCACCGATAGACGAAATGTTATTGCATGAGGGTTTATAGACTTACTACAAAGACTTTCTCTATTTTTTTCATCCAGTCCTTGATAAAAAGAGGCATGGAAGGAAAGGAGGTAAAGGAGTCCCATAACCTATAAAGTCGTAGGGGAGCGAGGCGTCAGAGACCTCACTTCTCTATGGCCAGTATATTGAGGGCGGCGCCCATCTCCTCTCCCTCGCTGCTTTCCCTTCCCTGACCCTAAAGAGGACAGGTACCCATTTACAGCTGGGTGAACTGGGGGAACTGTACTGAAGCCAAGGCGCGCAAACGGTCACCCATCCAACTGGTAACCACGCTCGACGCTGCTTAACTTGGCTGGGGGAAAGCGAGTGCTCCGACCACTGAGCTATCCCGCATGGAAAGAAACTAAAATATATATATATAAACACCCAAGCATGTAATCGTATCTATGAATCATAAGTGGCCCCAAAAAATGTTGATTGACAAGATTGAATTTTGAAAAAAACTGTTTGTGAAACAATGCTAAGAAAGAAAGACAAAACGAAAGATAAAAAGAACAAGTGGGAAAAGGTGAAAGAAAAAGAGATAGAGGGGGGAGAGAGGGAGAGAGAGAGATGAGAGAGTGGGAAGAGATGAGGAGAGGGAAAGAAACGAAGAAGGGGAGGAAAAAAAAAACAACGGAAGAAGGGCGACAAACAGGAGAAGGAGAGAGAGAGGAGGGGATTGGAGAGAGAAGAGAGGAGGGGAGAGAGAGAGAAGGAAAGAAGAGAAAGGAAGGAAAAAGGGAAAGAGAAAAGAAGAAAAAAAAGAGGGGGAGAGGGGAGGAGAGAAAGAGGGCGAGATGGGAGAGGAGAAAGAAGAAAGAAGAGGAAGAGAGAAAATTTTTGAAATTTGAAATGAATTGTATGGTTTGCCAAAACGGGGGGGGGGGGGAAGGAGAGGGAGGGGGAGGGAGAAGGGAGGGAGGGGAGGGGGGGGGGAGGAGAGGGAAAGGGGGGGGGGGGGAGGGGAGAGAGAGGGGGGAAAAGGAGGAGGGGGGGGGGGGGAAGGGAAAGGGGGGGAGAGAGGGGGGGAGGAAAAAGGAGGGGGAGGGAGAGGAAAAAGAGAGGAGAGGGGGAGGAGAGAGGGAGGGAGGGGGGGGGGGGGGGGAGGGAATGAAAGTACACAGAAAGACACAGAAAAGCGACGGGAAAAATGGGGCAGACAGACAGGAGATATTCTCTTCCATTCGGAGATTTTTGGTTTGGGTTTCCCCCGAAACATGCGTCTTGATTTTATTCTTTGGGTAAACTATGCTGCCGTTGGTTGCCTTGCCATTGTTTCATGCATGATGTAAGGCAATTTTCCAGGCAGTTTGACACAGGAAATTGTAGTGTTGAATCGAATTGTTCTTTTTCCCCTCCCCCCCCCCCTTCCCCCCCCCCCCCCTTCCCCCCCCCCCCCCCCCCCCCCCCCCCCCCCCCCCCCCCCCCCCCCCCCCCCCCCCCCCCCCCCCCCCCCCCCCCCCCCCCCCCCCCCCCCCCCCCCCCCCCCCCCCCCCCCCCCCCCCCACCCCCCCCGGAGATGCGGAGCCTTGTCAGTTTTTAAATAGCTCTCCATCTTTGGAATTTCTGTGCCAGGATTTCCCTTTTTTTCCAAATTATGCTTAGGAAACCCTTTTTCGTAATTATGCTAGGAATTCCTCTTTTCTGTAATTTTTTGCCTGAAATTTTCCTCTTTTCTTAAATTTGCTGGAATTCCCCTTTTTCGTAAATTAGCTGGAATTCCCTCTTTTCTGTAATTTTTGCTAGGAATTTCCTTTTTTTCTGTAATTATGCTAGGAATTCCCCCCTTTTCTATCGTTTCTTTGTTTTGCTTTGTTTCCTTTTCTTCCTGCGCCCCCCTCCTTTGTCTATTTTTTTTTTTGGGGGGGGGCCTTCTTGGTCCATTCTCCTGTGTTTTTTTTTGTCCAGAAAGACTTAAAAGATGCAATTTTTCCCTGCCCAAGTCGGATGCGCTGGGCCTGACTTGTCGGCCCTTAACGGGCTAAATTTTTTCACTATTTGACGACAACTAGTTGCTGTTGAGAGACAAAGAAGGAAAAAAAAAAAAGTAAATTTTGTGGACTCTCTTCTCTCTCTCTCTCTCTCTCTTCTTTTAGGAATTTAATAATTCACCCCCCCCCCCCCCTCTCTCTTCTCTTCCCCTTCTCTCTCGCTCTCTCTCTCTTCTCTCTCTCTCTTCTCTCTCTCTCTCTCTCTCTCTCTCTCTCTCTCTCTCCCTCCCCTGCTCTCGCTCTCTCTCTCCTCTGAAATTTAATCATTCATCTCTCTCTCTCTCTCCCCCGCTCTCTCTCTCTCTTCTCTCTCTCTGGAATTTAATCAGTCATCTCTCTCTCTCGTTTTCACATATGTTTTGTTGATTAATTATTGATAAAAGTATTATTCACATCATAGTGTGTGATTTGTATTTTTCCCTTTCAAATGGGGCATAGGTCTTTCGAATTTTATTTTCTCTCTCTCTCTCTCTCTCTCTCTCTCTCTCTCTCTCTCTCTCTCTCTCTCTCTCTTCTCTCTTCTCAAATTAAAGAATAAATAAATAAATCTCTGTTTGTCTTGTCTGTCTGTCTGTCTGTCTGTCTGTCTCTCTCTCCTTCTCTCTCTCTTCTTCGGAATTTAATCAGTCACCTCTCTCTCTCTCTCGCTCTCTCTCTTCTCTCTCTCTTCTTTGGAATTTAATCAGTCACCTCTCTCTCTTTCTCGCTCTCTCTCTCTCTCCCTTCTCTCTCTTCTTCGGAATTTAATCAGTCACCTCTCTCTCTCTCTCTCTCTCTCTCTCTCTCTCTCTCTCTCTCTCTCTCTCTCTTCTCTCTCTCTCTCTTCTCTCTCTCATCTTTGGAATTTAATCAGTCACCTCTCTCTCTCTCTCGCTCTCTCTCTCTTCTCTCTCTCATCTTTGGAATTTAATCAGTCACCTCTCTCTCTCTCTCGCTCTCTCTCTTCTCTCTCTCTTCTTTGGAATTTAATATCCCCCCCCCCTCTTTCTCTCTCGCTCTCTCTCTCTTCTCTCTCTCATCTTTGGAATTTAATCAGTCACCTCTCTCTCTCTCTCGCTCTCTCTCTCTCTCTTCTCTCTCTCTTCTTTGGAATTTAATATTCCCCCCCCCCTCTTTCTCTCTCGCTCTCTCTCTCTTCTCTCTCTCATCTTTGGAATTTAATGAGTCACCTCTCTCTCTCGCTCTCTCTCTCTCTCTTCTCTCTCTCTTCTTTGGAATTTAATATCCCCCCCCCCCTCTTTCTCTCTCGCTCTCTCTCTCTTCTCTCTCTCATCTTTGGAATTTAATCAGTCACCTCTCTCTCTCTCTCGCTCTCTCTCTCTCTTCTCTCTCTCTTCTTTGGAATTTAATATCCCCCCCCCTCTTTCTCTCTCGCTCTCTCTCTCTCTCTCTCTCTCTCTCTCTCTCTCTCTCTCTCTCTCCTAAACCCCCACCACCCTCTCTCTCTCCTTTGGAATTTAATCAGTCACCTCTCTCTCTCTCTCTCTCTCTCTCTCTCATCTCTCTCTTCTCTCTCTCTCTCTCTCTCCTTCTTCTTCTTCTTCGGAATTTAATCAGTCACCTCTCTCTCTCTCTCTCTCTCTCTCTCTCTCTCTCTCTCTCTCTCTCTCTCTCTCTCTCTCTCTCGTCTGATCAATAACTGTTCAGAAAAGTGTGGCCCTTTCGCCCAAAGGTTAATGGTCAATCTATTTCAGCCCAGGCTGGTCAGTGGTCTCAGGAATCTGCTCCCCCCTCCCCCACCCCTACACACTGGCCTCTGAATTTCCTCTCTTTTCCACTCTGTTTCAGTCACTTGTTTTGTTTTGCGTTTGTTGGTCTACATCGATACAAGAGGAGAGAGAGGGGGGAGAGAGAGAGAGAGAGGAAGAGAGAGAGGGGGAGAGAGAGAGAGGGAGGGAGGGAGGGAGAGAGGGAGAAGAGAGAGAGGGGGGGAAGAAGAGAGGGGGGGAGAGAGAGGGGGGAGAGAGGGGGGAGGGGAGAAGAGAGAGGGGGGAGAGAGAGGGGGAGGGGAGAGAGGGGGGAGAGAGAGAGAAGGGGAGAGAGAGGGAGGGGGAGAGAGGAGAGAGAGGGGGAGAGAGGGGGGGAGAGAGAAAGGGGAGAGAGAGAGAGAGAAAGGGGAGAGAGAGAGGGAGGGAGAGAGGAGAGAGAGGGAGGGAGAGGGGAGGGGAGAGAGAGAGGGGAGAGAGAGAGGGGAGGGAGAGAGAGAGAAAGGGAGGGGGGAGAGAGAGAGAGAGAGAAGGGGAGAGAGAGGGAGGGGGAGAGAGAGAGAAGGGTGAGAGAGGGGAGGGGGAGAGAGAGGGGGAAAGAGAGAGGGGAAAGAGAGAGAGGGGAGAGAGGGAGAGAGAGAAGGGAGAGAGGGGGAAGAGAGAGAGAGAAGGAGAGAGAGAGAGAAGGGGAGAGAGGAGAAGGGGAGAGAGAGGGAGGGGAGAGAGAGGGGGGAGAGAGAGAGGGGGAAAGAGAGAGAGGGGAGAGAGGGGGGAGAGAGAGAGAAGGGAGAGAGAGGGGGGGATGAGAGAGAGAGGAGAGAGAGAGAGAAAGAGAGAGAGAGAGAAAGAGTGAGAGAGAAAGAGAGAGAGGTTAGAGAGAAAGAGAAAGAGATAGGAAGAGAGAGAGAGAGAGAGTGAGAGAGAGAGAGAGAGGAGAGAGAGAGAAAGAGAGAGAGAGAGAGAAGAAAGAGAGAGAGAGAGAGAGAAAGAGAGAGAGAGATCGAATTCTAAAGACCTTGGCCCCTTGAAAGGGAAAAATACAAATCACAGACTTATGATGTGAATAATACTTTTGTCAATATCATATGAAGGAGATTTGAGATAGCAGGAAGTGAGAAAAAACCAGTGTGGAAGAGTGGGGAGGTGTGTTTGTAGGGTGGGTGGGTGTGTGTATGTGTGTACGTGTGTGTAATGTGTGTGTGTGTGTGTGTGTGCGCGTGTGTGTAATGTGTGTATGTGCGCGTGCACGTGTGTGTAGGGGGAAGGGGGCGTGTGTATGTGTGTGTGCTCCTTACTGATGGTGATCTTTTGCGTGTACAATCGTTTTTGCCGTACGCTGGGTATGTTCATGTTTCTCTGGCCCACCAATCGCTGACATGAATTACAGGATCTTTAACGCGCATATTTGATCTTCTGCAAGTATACATACATACATACATACATACATACATACATACATACATACACACACACACACACACACTATATATATATATATATATATATATATATATATATAAGGGAATTAAGGCATTGGCAGGTCTACACTTAAAAGTTGACCTGGGAGATCGTAAAAGTCCCCACCCTTAATTCACCAGATGCTAGCTGCCAAGATTCAAACCCACGACTTCAATGCCCCACTGGGATTGAAGTTGAATGGTCTTAACCACTCAACTATAAAAGGTAAAGGTGTCCCATAACCTGTGTGGTCGTAGAGGAGCGAGGCATCAGAAACCTCAACTTCTCTAGGGGCCAGCATATTGAGGGCGGCGCCCATCTCCTCTCCCTCGCTGCTTTACCTTCCCTGACCCTAAAGAGGGAAGGTACCCGTTTACAGCTGGGTGAACTGAACCAGGGCATGCAAACGGTCACCCATCCAACTGGTAACCACGTTCGATGCTGCTTAACTTAGCTGGGGGAAAGCGGGTGCTCTGACCACTGAGCTACTCAGCTATAGCGCCTGTCAATTCCCAACTGTACTCCTGAAACTGAAATGCGGCTACCTCTTCTGGAGAACAAGCTTTCCACTCATCTGTCTACACAGCCAACAGCAGTCCTAGAGTACACAACCTGTCCCGCAGGAACTCAAAACCCAATTTCCCTGACAACAAGGTTAACAAAACACAGGTCCCACACTGAGTCCATTCCTATCACAGTCTCACAGTCACACCCCCAACTGGTTCACAGCAGTCCACACTGATACTGGAACAGCACTTGTGAACATACAGTCTGAACTGGGTCCTTGCACTTGGCCTACAAACTCAGTGCTCACATTTTCGCAGTGCCTATTTGACGGGCTGGATATCGATATTGTGTTGATGTTTGGGTCCATACAAGGTGTAGGTGAGGTGATTGATGTGTTGACTTTTTGGGGGGGTCTGTGTGTGTATGGGGGAAAGGAATTATTGTGCTAGGATGCAATTAGCGGTAAGCAATGCTGGCTGGTGTGTAGTGTGTGTGTGTGTTTGTGTAGAGTGTGGGTGTGGGTGGGTGTGCGTGTGTGTGTGTGTGGTGTGTGTGTGTGTGTGTGTGTGTAGTGTGTTGTGTGTGTGGGCATGTGTGTGTATTTGCGTGTGCACCCGCACAGTGTGATATTGATATAGAAAATAAATGCAGTTGTTGTCAAAATATGCAAGGCTATTTGACTTTTTTTTCATGTTAAGAGAAATAAAGAGACAGACAGAGAGAGACAGAAAAAGAGAGAGACAGAAACAGAAAAAGAGACAGATAGACAGACACAGACAGATTTTGTTCAGAAAACTACCAGCTATAGAAAAAAACCCCATCCAATCTATCAAAGGAACCAGCAGTTATGAGGGAAGCATCCAATCTATCAAAGGAGCCAGCAGTTATGAGGGAAGCATCCAGTCTATCAAAGGAGCCAGCAGTTATGAGGGAAGCATCCAATCTATCAAAGGAGCCACCAGTTATGAGGGAAGCATCCAGTCTTTCTTGTAAACAACACATGGAATCAGTCTAAAGGACAAGCAGTAGCCCCACCCCTCCCCTGAAAATGCCAGCAGCAGCAGCAGCAGCAACAACAACAATGATCAATCCCTCCTGTTCTACCAACTGACTTACTGAATTCTCTCTCTCTCACACACACATTGTCATTGTCTCAGAGAGAGAGAGAGAGAGAGAGAGAGAGAGAGAGAGAGAGAGGGAGAGAGAGAGAGAGAGGGAGGGGGAGAGAGAGAGAGATAGAGAGAGAGAGAGAGAGCAGGACTAACAAACACAGTTCCACACTGAGTCCATTCCTATCGCAGTCTCACAGTCACACCCCCAACTGGTTCACAGCAGTCCACACTGATGTTGGCACAGCACTTGTGAACATACAGTCTGAACTGGGTCCTTGCACTTGGCCTACAAACTCAGTGCTCACATTTTCACAGTGCCTAGTTGACAGGCTGGATATCGATATTGTGTTGTTGTTTGGGTCGATACAAGATGTAGGTGAGGTGATTGATGGGTTGACTTTTTTTTTTGGTCTGTGTGTATGGGGGAAAGGAATTATTGTGCTAGGATGCAATTAGCTGTAAGCAATGCTGGCTGGTGTGTAGTGTGTGTGTGTGTTTGTGTAGAGTGTGGGTGTGGGTGTGCGTGTGTGTGTGTGTGTGTGTGTGTGTGTGTGTGTGTGTGTGTAGTGTTGTGTGTGTGTGGGCATGTGTGTGTATTTGCATGTGCACCCGCACAGTGTGATATTGATATAGAAAAGAAATGCAGTTGTTGTCAAAATATGCAAGGCTATTTGACTTTTTTTTCATGTTAAGAGAAATAAAGAGACAGACAGAGAGAGACAGAAAAAGAGAGAGACAGAAACAGAAAAAGAGACAGATAGACAGACACAGACAGATTTTGTTCAGAAAACTTCCAGCTATAGAAAAAAAACCCATCCAATCTATCAAAGGAGCCACCAGTTATGAGGGAAGCATCCAGTCTATCAAAGGAGCCACCAGTTATGAGGGAAGCATCCAGTCTATCAAAGGAGCCACCAGTTATGAGGGAAGCATCCAGTCTATCAAAGGAGCCACCAGTTATGAGGGAAGCATCCAGTCTATCAAAGGAACCAGCAGTTATGAGGGAAGCATCCAGTCTATCAAAGGAACCAGCAGTTATGAGGGAAGCATCCAGTCTATCAAAGGAACCAGCAGTTATGAGGGAAGCATCCAGTCTATCAAAGGAACCAGCAGTTATGAGGGAAGCATCCAATCTATCAAAGGAGCCAGCAGTTATGAGGGAAGCATCCAATCTATCAAAGGAGCCAGCAGTTATGAGGGAAGCATCCAGTCTATCAAAGGAGCCACCAGTTATGAGGGAAGCATCCAGTCTATCAAAGGAGCCACCAGTTATGAGGGAAGCATCCAGTCTATCAAAGGAGCCACCAGTTATGAGGGAAGCATCCAGTCTATCAAAGGAGCCACCAGTTATGAGGGAAGCATCCAGTCTATCAAAGGAGCCACCAGTTATGAGGGAAGCATCCAATCTTTCTTGTAAACAACACATGGAATCAGTCTAAAGGACAAGCAGTAGCCCCACCCCTCCCCTGAAAATGCCAGCAGCAGCAACAACAACAACAACAACAAATGATCAATCCCTCCTGTTCTACCAACTGACTTACTGAATTCTCTCTCTCTCACACACACATTGTCATTGTCTCAGAGAGAGAGAGAGAGAGAGAGAGAGAGAGAGAGAGAGAGAGAGAGAGAGAAGGGGAGAGAGAGGGAGAGAGAGAGAGAGAGAGAGAGAGAGAGGGAGAGAGAGAGAGAGAGGGAGGGGGAGAGAGAGAGAGATAGAGAGAGAGAGAGAGAGCAGGACTAACAAACACAGTTCCACACTGAGTCCATTCCTATCGCAGTCTCACAGTCACACCCCCAACTGGTTCACAGCAGTCCACACTGATGTTGGCACAGCACTTGTGAACATACAGTCTGAACTTGGTCCTTGCATGCACTTGGCCTACAAACTCGGTGCTCACATTTTCGCAGTGCCTAGTTGACAGACTGGATATCGATATTGTGTTGATGTTTAGGTCCATACAAGGTGTAGGTGAGGTGATTGATGTGTTGACTTTTTTGGGGGGTCTGTGTGTGTGTATGGGGGAAAGGAATTATTGTGCTAGGATGCAATTAGCGGTAAGCAATGCTGGTGGTTTGTGGGGTTTGTAGTATGCGTGTTTGCATGTGTGTGTGTTGGGTGGGTGGGAGGGTCAGGGGGGGGGGGGGGGAGGGAGGGGTCAGTGTGTGTGTAGTGTGTATGTGTGTGTGTAGTGTGCATGTGTGTGGGGGGGTGAGGGTCAGTGTGTGGGTAGTGTGTGTTCGATTTTATTTTATGTCTCTTCACAAAATGTGATATTAGACACATGTAGTGTGTGTCTGTGTGCATGCGTGTGTATGTGTGTGTGTGGAAGGGGGGGGGGTGCATGCGTCGTGTGGGGGGGGGGAGGGATGCGTGTGTGTGTGGGGGGGGGGGGGGGCATGGTGTGTGTGTGTGTATGCGAAACTTCCTATATTGAATAAGCAGTCCAATTGCAAATACATCAAACCATGTGTATGTGTGTATGCATGCGTGCTTGCGTCTGTGCGTGTGTGCATTTGTGTGTGTGTAGTGTGTGTGTGTGTGTCTGTGTTTGTGTAGCCCTCCTCCCAGACCACTGATGTCAGTGATGTTGGCAATGTAGGATGTTGGTGGTCTGCCTCTTTTCCTTCTGCCCTCAAGCTTAGAGAATTACTATCATCATGATTTGTCTGTGTGCCTCTGCACAGAACCACATCAAAGTAGATATCCAATTTAAAGATAATGACTCCCTTAATACAATCGCCTAATGACTCCATGTGACTCTGCCCTCAACCTTACTTTGGAGAATTATCATCATCGTGATTTGTCTGTGTTCTTGTGCACAAAACCTTATCAAATCAGATAATTATCCACTTTAAAGATAATGACTGAGTACATAAGCCTAATGACTCCGTATGACTCTGCCCCCAACCTTACCTTAGAGAATTATCGTCAGTATGATTTGTCTTTGTAGAACCGCATCAAATCAGATATCCAATTCAAAAGATAATGACCCCCTTAGTACATACGCCTAATAAATCCATATGACTGCCCCCAACCTTACTTTAGAGAATTATCGTCAGCATGATTTGTCTTTGTAGAACCGCATCAAATCAGATATCCAATTCAAAGGATAATGACCCCCTTAGTACATAAGCCTAATAAATCCATATGACTCTGCCCTCAACCTTACCTTGGAGAATTATGATCAGGATGATCTGTCTTTGTAGAACCACATCAAATCAGATATCCAATTCAAAAGATAATGACTCCCTTAGTACTATCGCCCGATGACCGCTTCCCATGAACTCTCGGCCGCTGAAGCTATTGACGCGAACTCATCCCTGGCATGGAAGAGAAGAGCAGGGAGGGGGGGAAGGGGCGGGGGGTAGGGGGGGGGGAGAGAGAAAGGAAATTGAGATCACCAGGGGGTGATGGACCAGGGACTTCTGGGAGCTGGTTTCCTGTCTGTATGATCATAATTAGGGGATGAAAGTAGTAGTAGTAGTACTAGTAGTAGTAGTAGTAGTAGTAGCAGTAGTAGTAGTAGTAGTAGTAGTAGTAGTAGTAGTAGTAGTAGTAGTAGTAGTAGTAGTAGTGATGATGCAGGGGAGGGGAGGAGAGGGGCAGAAAAATGAATGAGTGCATAAGGTTGTGTTCTATGCCGTCTTTCAAAGGAAACTCTTGCATCGACTACTACGACCCAGGGTTCTATTTCACACTTCCATTCTTTAAAAAAAGCTAGGGGACGGGATAGCTCAGTGGTCAGAGCACTCGCTTTCCCCCCCAGCTAAGGTTAAGCAGCGTCGAGCGTGGTTACCAGTTGGATGGGTGACCGTTTGCGCGCCTTGGTTTCAGTACAGTTCACTCAGTTCACCCAGCTGTAAATGGGTACCTGCCCTCTTTAGGGTCAGGGAAGGTAAAGCAGCGAGGGAGAGGGGATGGGCGCCGCCCTCAATATGCTGGCCCCTGGAGAAGTTGAGGAATCTGATGCCTTGTTCCCCTACGACCACAGAGGTTATGGGACACCTGTACCTCTTTACCTTTGGCAAGATGCCAACAGAGAGAAAGCCGACCTGTATGCCTGCACATAAAAACTGCCCGGGAAAGAGTAGCATGCCTCAGCTTACACCAGCACTGTCTTGTTAACAAACTTACCTCGGGTTTTGTTTAGAGGGGTTTTTGTCAGAAGAACTGAGAGAGGGCTTTTTTGTATAGTTAGCAGAGAGGGTTTTTTGGTGGGTAAAAAAGAGAGGGTTTGGGGTTTTTTGGTAGATAGCAGATTTTGGGGGGAAATATGAGAAAGGGGGGGTGGGGGGTTGGTAGGTAGAAAAGAAGTTTGTTGATGGGTAGCACAAGGAGTGGGGTTTTTTATAGGTAGGAGAGAGAGGGGAGCTTGGGGGGTAGAAAAGAGGGGTTTTTCATAGGTAGCAGAAAGAGGGGGGGGGGGGGGGGGTTAGAAAAGAGAGGGTTTTTTTAATGTAGGAGAAAGAGGTTTTTTCGGTAAATAGCAGAGAAAGAGGGGTTTTTATGAGATAGCAGAGAGAGGACTTTTTGTAGAAAGAAAGAGAGGTTTGGGGAAAAATGGATAAAGAGGGGGTTTCGGTGGGTAGACAGAGAAGAGAGGGTGGGGAGAGGGAGGGAGGGGGAGAGAGAGAGGGGGGGGGTTAGAGAGAGAGGGAGAGAGAGAGGGAGGTTGAGAGAGGGAGGGAGAGAGAGAGAGAGGGATGGAGGGAGGGAAAGAGAGACGGAGTGAGAGAGAGTGGGGAGAGAGAGAGGGGGAGGGAGAGAGAGGGGGGAGGGAGGGGGAAGAGAGGGAGAGAGGGAGGGAGGGAGGGAGAGAGGGGGAAGGAGGGAAAGAGAGAGACGATGGAGAGAGTGGGGAAGAGAGAGGGGTAGAGAAAGAGAGAGAGGGTGTGTGGGGGCGGGGGTTGTTGGTAGGAGAGAGAGGGTAACTAATTATTCTCGTTGTAAATGAGCTTTATGATATGGTTTTTTTACATGTTCTTATCTCTTCTTTGTTTGTTTAGTTTGATTTTTTTCTTCTTTTTGCTAAACTAATTAGAGCTGTGATTAGTTTGGCAACCCTCTTCGTATATGGCCTGGTGGCTTGTGTGCAAATAAATCATCCAAGTTTTGAGTTCTACGTAATATAATTATCATATTTCTCTTTGACTTTGTCTGTCTGTCTGTCTCTCTCTCACACACACACACTCGTTCTGTCTGTCTCTGTCTGTCTATCTCTCACTCTCTGTCTGTCTGTCTGTCTGTCTCTCTGTCTCTGTCTGTCTGTCTCTCACTCTCTCTGTCTGTCTGTCTCTCTCTCTGTCTCTGTCTCTATCTTTCTGTTTCTCTCTGTCTCTGTCTGTCGGTCTGACTCTCTCTCCATCATTATCATCATCACCATCATCATCATCATCATCATCATCATCATCATCACTACCACCACTACCACTACCACCATCATCATCATCATCATCATCATCTACATCACCAAAAGCCCTCTCTACCCCTTTGTAAATGAAAAACAAACTGCTTCACAACAAAACAACAACAACAACAAATCCAACATTACACGCAAAAAACATACATTAAAACAACAACAACAAACTGCACTGAAACAGGACCAAAAAAACCCCACAATTCATCTCAACCGATATAAAACATCACGACAACAACAACATATAAAAATCCCTAAGGATAAGGTAAAGGTTTCCCATAACCTATGTGGTCGTAGGGGAGCGAGGCGTCAGAGACCTCAACTTCTCTAGGGTCCAGTATATTGAGGGCGGCACCCATCTCCTCTCCCTCGCTGCTTTACCTTCCCTGACCCTAAAGAGGGCAGATACCCATTTACAGCTGGGTGAACTAGGGGGACTGTACTGAAGCCAAGGCGCGCAAACGGTCACCCATCCAAGTGGTAACCACGTTCGACGCTGCTTAACCTTAGCTGGGGGGAAAGTGAGTGCTCTGACCACTGAGCTATCCCGTCCCTTAAGGATAAGACTGTACTTTTCAAGCAGGGTTACATTTCCATGCTTTGTACCAAAAGAAATTCAGCATTCCAAACATGATCAAACACATCTGCTATATCCTTGGACGAATATGGCTTTTTTGATGTATCATCCTATTGCATATTTCTGTGTGAGTGTGTGTGTGTGTGTGTGTGTGTGTGTGTGTGTGTGTGTGTGTGTGTGTGTGTGTGTGTGTGTGTGTGTGTGTGTGTGTGTGTTTTCTCTGCTATGTTTGTGCGTTGAAGTGTTTATCTTGAAGAAGAAGTGTTGGTTTGTTGGAAGGCAGGCATTGCTTGTTTTGCGATCTTTTGTGATGCATCTGAGAGTTGGCAGGTGATAGGGAGAAACTTTGCTGTGTTGTTTGGAAAAACAGAAGTCATGTATCAGGCTTTTTGGGGTTTGTTTGTTTGTTTTCCTAAGTGAACTGAATGACATGCAGTTGTGGGTGTTTCTTCTTCTTCTTCTTCTTCTTCGCAATTCTTCTTCGCAATTATTCTTCTTCGGAATTATTCTTCTTCTTCGCAATTCTTCTTCTTCTTGTTTTTTGCAATTATTCTTCTTCGGAATTCTTCTTCTTCTTCGCAATTCTTCTTCTCCTTCTACGCAATTCTTCTTCTTCGCGATTCTTCGGAAGTCTTTGCAATTCTTCGGAATTTTTCGGAATTCTTCTTCTTCTTCTTCGCAATTCTTCTTCTTCTTCGCAATTCTTCTTCTTCTTCGCAATTCTTCTTCTTCTTCGCAATTCTTCTTCTTCTTCTTCGCAATTCTTTTTCTTCGCAGTTCTTCTTCTTCTTCTTCTTCTTCTTCTTCTTCTTCTTCTTCGCAATCCTTCTTCTTCGCAATTCTTCTTCTTTGCAATTCTCCTTCTTCGCAATTCTTCCTCCTCCTCTTCTTCTTCTTCTCCTCCTTCGTCGTCGTCGTCAAACGCTCAGACTCATATGAGCGAAAATGCGTTGCGCTGCCGTTAAGCACCTCACAAGTCAGTCCCAGCGTATCCGACATTAGGATGTCCTCTTGGTATTTAACCAATACCTGACATTCAGACAGACAGACACAGAGACAGTGACAGACAGACAGACAGACAGACAGACAGAGAACCAGAAACAGACACACAAAAACCCAGAAAACACCCCTCCCCCCAACACTCCATTCCTGGCAGTGAAACCATTTTCTGACTGAAATCAGACAGCGATTCTCTCACACACAGCACTGGAGCAGCGAAAATCTTAAGGTGTCAAGAGTTCTGTCTGTCTGTCTGTATGTGTGTCTGTGTGAGTGTGTGTGTCTGTCTGTCTGTCTGGAAGCCTGTCGATTTTCCAACTTGGCGATTGAAAGAACCCTACTGTGTATTCCCAACCAACTAGCCGACCAAAATAGCCAGGGCTAGGGTAGAGGGATGAGTCTGTCTGTCTGTCTGCTTCACTGTCTGCGTGTCTGTCTGTCTGTCTGTCTGTCTGTCTGTCTGTCTGTCTCTCTCTCTCTCTCTCTGTCTCTCTCTCTCTCTCCTCTCTCTGTGTCTCTTTCTCTCGCTCTCCCTCTCTCTTTCTCTCCCCCCTCTCTCTCTTTCTCTCCCTCTCTCTTTCTCTCTGTCGCTGTCTCTCCCTATCTCTCTCTTTCTCTCTCTCTCCTTCTCTCTTTCTAACCCTCCCTCTCTCCCCCTCCCTTCCTCCCTCCCTCCCTCCCTCTCTCTCTCTCTCTCATCAGGGCAAGGGCCCGGATGAAAAAAAGCATATGAATACTTACTCTGTAACTCTTGGAAAATAAAGATAATTCATTCTCTCTATCTCTCTCTTGTCTGTCTGTCTGTCTGCCATTCTCTCTCTCTCTCTCTCTCTCTCTCTCTCTCTCTCTCTCTCTCTCTCTCTCTCTCTCTCTCTCTCTCTCTCTCTCTCAAACACACACACACACGACACACAGAGAGAGAGACAAAGAGACAGCTTACAGTTCTTTAATCATAATATTCAAAACATCCCTTTAGCCTTAATTGTAACAAATATTGCTACACACACACTACACACACACTCACACACACACCGCACAACACACACACACACACACATACACACACTTACACACACTTACACACACACACACACACACACTACACACACACACACACACACTACACACTCACACACACACACACACACACACACACACAATTCCACAGAGGACCGGGGTACAATATTTCTGTCTGGAAGGACTGTATTTCTCACTTAGCCAGTGAGTGTAAGGCCTAGTAGACTCGCTTTCCACTCACTGTCTACCGAATAGTTGGGATAGCAGAATATTCATTAATTTTTCCCTCCGGACCTTGTGGAAGTCTACTAGACAATCTTCTTTCTTCCTTCCTTCCTCTGCTAAACCTTCAACATCTACTACCGGGATAGCTCAGTGGTCAGAGCACTCGCTTTCCCCCCAGCCAAGGTTAAGCAGCATCGAGCGTGGTTACCACTTGGATGGGTGACCGTTTGCGCGCCTTGGCTTCAGTACAGTTCCCCAGTTCACCCAGCTGTAAATGGGTACCTGCCCTCTTTAGGGTCAGGGAAGGTAAAGCAGCGAGGGAGAGGAGACGGGCTCCGCCCTCAATATGCTGGCCCATAGAGAAGTTGATGTCTCTGATGCTTCGCTCCCCTACGATCTTATACGTTATGGGACACCTTTACCTTTTACATATGTTTCGTACCATTAACATAGCAGATCATAGGAACCACATACAGAAATCTTCTTCTTCTTCATCGTCGAACGCTCAGGCAGCAACTATTACTGTCATATGAGCGAAGAATGCGTTGTGCTGCCGTTAAGCACCTGACAAGTCAGGCCCAGCGCATTCGACTTCGGTGTGGGAGAGAATAATATGTTGTCTTTTCTAGGGGAAAACGGCAGGAGAATGGACCAAAAAAACTGAAGGGAGAGAGAGGTGTGTGGGGGGGGGGGGGGGGGAGGGGGGAGGAGAGAGAGAGAGAGAGAGAGAGAGAGAGAGAGAGAGAGAGAGAGAGAGAGAGAATAGGAGACAGAGAGAGGAGGAGGAGGAGAGAGATAGAGAGAAAAAGATAGAATAGGGGAGGGGGGGGGGAAGAGGGGGTTCGGAGGGAGAGAAAGGGAAGAGAGAGAGAGAGAGAGAGAGAGAGAGTGAGAGAGAGAGAGAGAATGGGATAGAGAGAGGAGGAGAGAGATATAGAGAAAGAGATAGAATGGGGGGGGGGGGGAGACAGACAGAGACAGACAGACAGACAGCGACAGACAGAGACAAAAAGAGGCAAAAACAAACCGACAGACAGATAGAAGGAGCGAATCACGCAGACACACAAACAGACACACAAAACAGACAAACACACACACACACAAACACACACACACACACACACACAAAACACGCACACAACACACACATAATACACACACAATCGCACACACACACACAACACACAAAACACACACACAACAAAATTAGTAATACAAAGACATAGACAAAATAGGCACACCAACAAGAGAACTAGATAGAAGACAGCAAAACAACAACAGCAACGCAACACCACCACCACCACCACCACCATCGTCAACAACAACAACAACAGCAACACCACTACCACCACCACCACCATCATCAACAACAATAACAACAGCAACACCACTACCACCACCACCACCATCATCAACAACAACAACAACAACAGCAACACACCCACCACCACCACCTCCATCATCAACAACAATAACAACAGCAACACCAATACCACCACCACCACCATCAACAATAACAACAGCAACAACAACAACAACGCAACACCACACCACCACCACCCAACAACAACAACAACGCAAACACCACCACCAACCACCACACGAACAACAACAACAACAGCAACAACAACGACAACAGCAACATATTGGACACAGAACATTGAATTCTTTGCATCCTGCCGGAAAATGTCTCCATAATCGATTGCCGAGATGTACTGGGTGTACTGACAGTGGACAAACAGGAGGCCCACATAGACACACTGCAGCTTCAGGCGTTTGTGTGTGTGTGTGGTGTGTGGTGTGTGTGTGTGGGGGGGGGTGGTATGTATGTGTGTGTGGTGTGTGTGTCGGGGGGGGGGACAGGGGATTGTGTGTGTGTGTGTGGGGGGGGGGGGGGGGGGGGGGGGCTTGTGTGTGTGTTGGGGGGAGGGGATAATGTGTGTAGTGTGTGTGTGTATGTGTGTGTTGTGTGTTGTGTGGGGGGGGGGGGGGGGGGCTTGTGTTGTGTGTGTGGGAGGGGGAGGGGTTGTGTGTGTGTATGTGTGTGTCGGGGGGGGGGGGGGTGAGGGGGGATTGTGTGTGTGTGGGGGGGGGGGGGAAGGGTTGTGTGTGTGTGTGGTGTGTGTCGGGGGGGAGGGGGTGATTGTGTGTGTGGGGGGGGGGGGGGGGAAGGGGGTTGGGGTTGTTTGTGTTGTGGTCTGTGGCGGGGGGGGGGGGGGGGGGGGTTGTGTGTGTGGGGGGGGGGGGGGGGGGTGGGGAGGGGGAGTTGTGTGTGGGTGGGGTTTGTGGGTGTGGGTGTTGTGTGTGTTGTGTGTGTGTGTGTGTGGGTTGTGTGGGGGAGTTGTGTGTGTGGGTGTGTGTGTGGGGGGGGGGGGGGGGTTGTGAGGGGGAGTTGTGTGTGGGTGTTGTTGGGTGTGGGTGTTGTGTGTGTGGGGGGGGGGTTGTGTGTGGGAGTTGTGTGTGTGGGTGTGGGGGGGTGGGTGTGGGGTGTGTGTGTGTGGGGGGGGGTGGTGAGGGGGAGTTGTGTGTGGGTGTGTTGTGGGTGTGGGTGTTGTGGGTGTTGTGTTGTGTGTGGGGGGGGGGGGTTGTTGTGTGGGGAGTTGTGGTGTGGGTGTGTGTGTGGGTGTGGGGGGGTTGTGTGTGTGTGTGCTGTGTGTGTGTGTGTGGGGGGGGGTTGGTTTATGTGGGTTGTGTGTGTGTTGTGTGTGCTTTGTGTGTGTGTGTTGTGTGTGTGTGTGGGGGGGGGGGGGTTAGTTTGTGTGGGTTGTGTGCGGGAGTTGTGGGTGGGGGTGGGAGGGGGGGTTGGTTGTGCGGGTGGGTGTGTGTGTTGTGGGGGGGAGTGGGGGTGTTGTGGTGTTGTGTGTGTGTGTGTTGTGTGTGGTGTGTGTTTGTGTTGGTTGTGTGTGTGTGGGGGGGGGGGGGGGGGAGTTGAGGTTGTGTGTGTATATGTGTGTGTAGTGTGGTGTGTATGTGTTGTGTATGTTGTGTGTGTGTTGTGTGTGTGTGTGTTGTGTGTGTGTTTTTGTGTGTGGTGTGTGTGTATGTGTGTGTGTGTGTGTGTGTTTTGTAGGGGGGGGGGAGTGGAGTCGTTGTGTACGTAATAATCCATGTATGGCCGATATCATCTGCCATCAATGACAGAACAAAAGAAAGACAGAAAGAAATGAAGAAAGAAAGAAAGAGAGTAGGGGGGTGAGGGAGTGAGAGAGAGAGGGAGGGAGGGAGAGAGAGAGGGGGGAGAGAGGAAGGAAGGAAGTAAGGAAGAAAGAATGAAAGAAAGGAAGTACGGAAGGAATAAAGAAAAGGAAGGAAGGATGGTGGGAGGGAGGAGGGAAGGAAGGAAGGAGAGAGAGAGAGAGGAGAGAGAGTAGAGAGAGAGAGAGGATGGGAGAGAGAGAGAGAGAGAGTGAGAGAGGAGAGAGAGAGAGAGAGAGAGGGGGGAGACTTGAAGATAGACAGACAGACACAGAGACAGACAGACAGACAGATAGATAGATAGATAGATAGATAGATAGATAGATAGATAGATAGATAGATAGATAGATAGGTAGATAGATAGATAGATAGGTAGGTAGGTAGGTAGGTAGGTAGGTAGGTAGGTAGGTAGGTAGGTAGATAGATAGATAGATAGATAGATAGATAGATAGATAGATAGATAGATAGATAGATCAACAACTTTTGGACATTTCCTCTGTTTTCTGATGCAACATGGTGTGTTTCAATCTATAATAACAAATCTCTGAAGACAGTTATTTTGATCTAAATATACTAAGTAGTTGTCTTAATGAAAAATACCCTCAATGATTATGTTTTGAAATGCGTGCGTGCGTGCGTACGTGCGTGCGTGCGTGTGTGCATGCGTGCGTGTGTGTGTTGTGTGTGTGTTTAAATTTTTTATTGTTTTATTTCGAGGATAATGGAATGAGCACTGATGTGCTTGCGTTGTGTGCGTCTGTGTGTGTGTGCGCGCGTGCGCGCGTGCGTGCGCACGCGTGCGTGTGTGTGTGCGTGCGCGCGTATGTGTGTGTGTAGTGTAGTGTAGCTTGCGTGCGTGTGTGTGTGTGTGTGTGTGTGTGTGTGTGTGTGTGTGCGCGCGCGCGCGTGCGCGTGCATAAAATCAAACAAAACAAAAAAAAAACCTTAGGGTAGTAGCTGTGCTGGCATTCTACGTCATACCAGCGATGACGTCAGAATCTAGGAGTTGTACGTCATCTTCCGAAGGACACACGCAACTGTGTGCTCCAGCTTAGTTCTGAAATGAATGACAGGGGTAACACTATCTTACTTGCTAACCTAGAACCTTTACTTGTACTTGAGAGAAAAACAAGAGTCAACAAGGAATCCTATCTCTAGCCTGTGCAAAGTGTAGATCTACAAAAGTTTTTGGAGAGTTTTGGAGAAAAATACGGGTTGTATACTCTCTGTCTGTCTTTCTGTGTGTCTGTGTGTCTCTCTCTCTCTCTCTCTCTCTCTCTCTCTCTCTCTCTCTCTCTCTCTCTCTCTCTCTCTCTCTCCGAGAGATAGATAGATAGATACATACATACATACATACATATATGCATACATAGAGAGATAGACAGACAGACAGATAGACGGGCGGATAGATAGATAGATAGATATAGATAGATAGATATATAGATAGATAGATAGAGACAGCGAGAGAGACAGAGAGAAAGACAGCGAGAGAGACAGAGTATGTGTATGTAGGCGTACGTGTTTGTGTGCGTGTGTGTGCCCGCGCGTGGTTGTGTTGTGCGCACGTGTGTGTGCCCGCGCGTGAAATGTGCGTGTGTGTGTGTGTGTGTGTGCGTGCGTGCCGCGCGTTGTCTGTGTGCGTGTGTGTGCGTGCGTGTGTGTGTGTGTGTGTGTGCCCGCGCGTGGTGTTGTGTGCACGTGCGTGGTGTGTGTGCGTATGTGTGTGCGTGCGTGCGTGCGTGCGTGCGTGCGTGCGTGTGTGTGTGTGTGTGTGTGTGTGTGTGTGTTTGAAACTTTCGTCTTCTCCAAACAACTCAGCAGATGTTTTCAAAGACTGAGGAGACTTCAAGATCTGTTTTCCTTGTACGTGGTTTCTCTTAATTGGATGCTTGCCTGCTTGCTTGCCTGCTTGCTTGCTTGCTTGCTTGATTGCTTGCTTGCTTGATTGATTGGTTTGCTTGCTCGTTGAGGGGTGGGTAGGTCGCTTGATTGGTTGGTTGGTTGGTTGGTGGTTGGGTGGGTGGGTGGTTGGTAAGTTGGGCGGGTGGGTGGGTGGGTAGTTAGATGGGTGGGTTGTTGGGTGGGTGGTTGGTTAGTTGGGTGGGTGGTTGGTTGGCTGTTAGTTGGAATGGTTGGTGGTTGGTTGGTTAGTTGGTAATTTGGGCTAGTTGGTTGGCTGGGGTGGTTGGCTGGGTGGTTGGATGGTTGGCTGGTTGGTTGGCTAGTTGGGTGGTTGAGTGGTTGGTTAGTTATTTGGGTTTTGAAGGGTTTTGGTTGGTTGGTTAGTTAGTTGGTTAGCTGGCTAGTTGGTTGGCTGGGTGGTTGGCTGGGTGGTTGGATGGATGGCTGGTTGGTTTGTGCTGAAACCATTTTATTACTCTTATTTTATATAAAGAACAAAGTGACAATAGAGGATAGAGAGAAAAGAGTGGAGAAATGAAGAAGAAGAAGAAGAAGAAGAAGAAGAAGAACAACAACAACAACAACAACAACAACAAGAAAGCAGAGAGAAAGGCAGAAAGAGGCAGAGAAAGAAAGAGTGGAAGAATCTTCGTCCTATCTTCTTCTCTCGTTTGCTTTTTACACCATCAGATGTGTTTGGGAGAAATAGTGGCAAGTCCTTTCCAGCTCCTCTCGTGGGCCGTACAGCTTGGTTTGCAGGGTTATCTCCGTCGGTCACACCATCTTCTTCCTCAGGTCGCTGAATAGCGTGCATCTTTGAAGGATGTGCTCGCCAGTCTGGTTTTCTTTACCACAGGGGAGAAGGAAGGAGTTTCAGCTTTGTGGACATGTCGGTGATTTAGCCTGTTGTGCCCAGTGCGGAGTCTTAGAATGATGACTTGGTTTCTTTAGGGGGGAGATGAAGAAGGAGGAGGTAGAGAGAGAGAAGGGCAGAAAGATGCGGAGAAGGAGTGAATTTATGAGTATTTTCTTTCCAGACAAAAATACTGGTACAATAATTATCTTTTTTCTTTCTTTCTTTTACTATTT
>CM054150.1:2399147-2404147 GCA_028751875.1 Rapana venosa | reverse complement strand
TTTCGTGCGTGCGATCGTGTGTGTGTATGCATGTGCGCGCGCGCGCGAGCGTGTGTTTGTGTTATTGTTGTTAACTTCGTCTGTATGGGTGGGTGGTGGGAGTTTGTTTGTGTGCGTGCATGCGTGTGTGCGTGTGTGTATGTGCGTGCGTGTGTGCGTGCGTGTGTGCGTGCGTGTGTGTGTGTGTGTGTGTTTATGTGTGTGTGTGCAAGGCGTTTCGTATTAACTATGCCAAAAACACATTGAAAACAAACAAACGAAAGAATCATTTAAAAAAAATCTTTTGAATATTGAAGAACTGTAGACAGATTGACCGACCTATACATACAGTGACCGACTTAACCTAAGTGTCAAGTTTTATTCGTTGATTTGAGTTTGTTTGTTTCTTTTCTATCCAGATGTCGGTTGGTATCCATTTCACTCCAAAAGTAACACAGAAATTCTGTTGGAAATCTGTTGCAGATGTACCCGCCAGACCATTAGAGAACCCGACGACGATTATCCTCTAAAACCACTTACTCGCTTACGCCAAAAGTTGGGGCTCACACGTTGACGCGCTTCGACTCTCCACGTCACCCGCGCGAAGCAGCGCTCAAAGGATGGCGTCATCCTCGTCCGTGATGACGTCATCCATCACCAACACCGTTTCCTACATGGGCGTCAGCACGAGGGACGATGACGTCAGGTACCGCGCGACGCCCAAACGGGAGCCCTGTAACGGGATGGCGCGCAACGCCAGCTTCTCCACCATCACCGTGGCTTCCCCCTCCTCCTCCTCCTCCTCCTCCCCGCTCTCCCACTCGCTCTCCGCGCAGAACGTCAAGCACAGTGTCTCCACCGTCTTCTCCTCGAATCACCGAAGATCCTGGCAGCTCAGCCTGTCCAACTACCCCACCCACGACACCACCACCACCACCTCCACCTCCTCCTCCACCTCTGCCACCAAAGACGCCGCTTCGGCCCAGGCTGCAGGAACTCAGGAACTGGCTGTGAGGCAAGCGCCGGGGCTGGACCCGCCCACGGCCCGCGGTTCTTCAGGCGGCCTTGACAAGCGCCAGAGCCAGTCGGTGGTGGTGGTGTACCCTGAAGACGAGGTGATGCAGAGGTTCGTGCAGGAGGTGCCCAAAGCCAAGCCCGTGCCCACGGTGAGGGTGACCCTGGATGGAGATCCCGAGTTCTCGGTGGACGTGGACAGCGGCGTGGAGAGTTCCTCAGGAGGCGCCATCAACGCGGAGTCGTCCTGTGCGAGGAAGCCGTCAGGACGGGGGACCACCCCGGGTGGGAGGGGTGAGGAGGAGGAGGAGGAGGAAGGAGGAGGAGGGGGGTCGTTCTCCGGGTGAGGTCCTGGCGTGGGCCAGTCCTCGGGAGCCTCACCACCAGTCCCGTCCCTCTCCTCAGCATCACCACCATCACCATCACCACCACCGCTCTCACTCCAGCCCCTCAGGTTGTGGAGCCGACTCCATGGAAATGAGCCTCTATCAAATGAACTACTACCCCGCCCACCCCGACATCCACCCAGACAACAGACTGGGTGGGCACGCCAGCATTCAGCGCGGGAACCAATCACGCGCGGCTTTACAAAGCCTCAGCCAATCAGTATCCGTTTTACGAACGACCGACCAATCAGAGAGCCGAAGCGCCGTGACCAAATAAGGAAAAACCCGGAACGAACTGTTCGCTATTCCGAAGAGACCGCTCCGGCAGGCGATCGTCCCAAATGCCGGCTCCAGCAGCGGGAGTACGGGAGTGAGACTCGGGCTGTGGATGCCACGTCCTCCTCGGACTGCCCGCCGGATACCCAGCCGTTGTTGCCCCTGCCCCGTGTTCGTGTGGAGGGCGTGTGCAGTTCGGACAGTCCCGACATGTGTGCGGAGAACACGCTGGTGCGTTTTCATAGCTTGGACAGCAAAGATTCTGGAAGGTAGGGGAACTTTGTGTGGTGTGTGTGTGGAAGGTAGGAAACTTCTGTTTGTGTGTGTGAGTGTGCGTGCGTATGTGTGTGTGTGTGTGTGTGTGTGTGTGTGTGTAATGTGTGTGTAGTGTGTATGTGTGTTGTAAATATGTGTGCGTGTCTAGTAAGTGTGTGTGTGAGTGCGAGTGACTTGGCTTTGTCTTGTTTTGAGTTTTTGGTTTCTTTTTTGTGTTGTTGTTATTGTTAATGTTGTTGTCATTGTTGTTGTTGTTATTGTTGTTGTTGTCTTTGTTTTACGCTTCCTTCTCCTCTTCTTATCATCTACTTCCTACCTCCTCTATCTCTCTCTTTACCTCTGCTCTCTGTCTCCCTCCATCCCTCCTCTCTCTCTCTATCTATGTGTCTCCCTCCTCTCTCTGTCTCTTTCTCTCTCTCTCTCTCTCTCTTCTCTCTCTCTCTCTCTCTCTCTCTCCCATCTCCCCTCTCTCTCTCTCCCTCCCACCCCTCCTCTCTCTCTCCCTCTCTCTCTCTCCCCTCTCTCTCTCTCCCTCCCCTCTATCCCTCTTTCTCCCTCCCTCTCCCTTTCTCTCTCTCCCTCTCTCTCCATCCCTCTCTCTCCATCCCCCCCTCTCTCTCTCTCTTTCCACATGATTGATACAAGCTATATAGGTTTGTGTACATAGGCAGGGCAGGGCAGGGCAGGGCAGAGCAGGGCAAAGGAAGGGAGGAGGGCAGTAGACAATTCTTCATGTGATGAACTGATGCCAGCTGTGGCCTTCCCAGTAGACCGCAAATACTGCTAATGGCATCAGCACTGACATTATGACGATAAGATTCAGCGCTATATAAATTCCATATATTATTATTATTATTATACAGCAAGAACATTGAGACTGCTTCAAATATCTGGGAGCGATAGTACCAAATGAAGGATCACAACTTGAATTAATTCTCTCCAGGATAGCCCAGACCACAGCTGCAATGACCAAACTGAAAGTCTCTCTGAATCGACAAGAACATCCTCCATCAGCTTCAAGATCAGACTGATGCATTCCCTGATCATGTCCGTATTTTTGTACGTACGCATGTGAAACGTGGACCATGACAGCAGACATTGAAGGAAGAATACAGGCAATGGAGATGAGATGCTTTCGCAAACTTCTTGGTATCTCATACAGAGATGACATCACTAATGAGGAAGTGAAAACCAGAATCAAAAACGGCCATCAGACCATGTGAAGAGTTCCTGACTTCAGGGAAAAAACCCAAACTAAAGTGGTACGAGCACGTCACACGAACATCTGGACTGGCCAAGACTGTCCTACAGGGAACAGTACAAGGAGGGAGAGAGTGGGCAGTGGAGAGGAGGGGGGGGGGGGAGAGAAAAGAAGAGAGAGAGAGCAGTAGACAATCATTTCATATAATTTGCTTAATACAAGCAAAGGTGGGGTTTTCGTTTTTTTAATTCTAACAGTTAAATCCATCACCTGAGTTAATGAGGCAAATTTATGGTAATATTTTTAGCACTGCTTCATTTGAATTTTCTGATGCGTAATTTTTTTTTAATTTCTAACAATTAATTCTTCCTCTGACTTGCTGATGAAGGTTGTGGTGGGTTTTCTTTCTTTTTTTTAAATTTTAGCAATCATTCATTTGATTTGACTGATTCAAGTTATGATTTTTATTTTAACAATCTCGTCATTTGATTTCCTGATTTAGATTACTAGGGTGTTGTTGTTTTTATAATATTATAGCAATCATTTATTTGGGGCGGGATAGCTCAGTGGTCGGAGCACTCGCTTTCCCCCAGCTGAGGTTAAGCAGCATCGAGCGAGGTTACCACTTGGATGGGTGACCGTTTGCGCGCCTTGGCTTCAGTACAGTCCCTCCAGTTCACCCAGCTGTAAATGGGTACCTGCCCTCTTTAGGGTCAGGGAAGGTAAAGCAGCGAGGGAGAGGAGATGGGTGCCGCCCTCAATATGCTGGCCCCTAGAGAAGCTGAGGTCTCTGATGCCTCACTCCCCGACGACCACATAGGTTATGGGACACCTTTACCTTTGAATTATTTATTTGAATATGCTGGTGCGTGATCTAGTTTTTATCTAATCAGTCTTTCTCTTCTCATTTCCTGATCCAAGGTGTTGGGCTTTATTTTAAGAACAAGTCCATTTTTGGAATGGCTTGATGCATGATATTGGTTTTCATGTTAAGAATGTTTGTGTGTGTGTTGATATTCTAATGCATGGTATTGCTTCCATGAAAAAAATAGTGAGATATGTGTTCTGTCTGTGTCTTGCTGCAAGAAGAGACATGAGCTGAAGATGAATTATTTGTATTCCGCCTCTCTGACTGTCTGTCTGTCTTTCTGTCTGTCTGCCTGTCTGTCTGCCTCTCTCTCTCTGTCTCTTCTCTGTCTCTCTCTTCTCTCTATATCTCTTTCTTTCTCTCTTTATCTCTTCTCTCTCTCTCTTATCTCTCTCTCTCTCTCTCTCTCTCTCTCTCTCTCTACCCCTCTGTCTCTCCCTCTGTCTCTTTTTCTGTCTGTCTTTCTGTCTCTCTCTCCCTGTCTCGCTCTGTTTCCCCCCCTCCCTCTCTCTCTCTCTCAGATCTGATTGTTCATACACGTATACAAAACTCTGCAGCTCGACTAGTTCCCAGAAAGAAAAAATCTGAGCACATTAGCCCTCTCTTGCGATCTCTCCACTGGCTGCCTGTGCCACAGAGAGTAAACTATAAGATCTGTACCCCCTGTTACAACTATCTCCACAAAACAGCACCCTACTACCTCTGTGAATGTCTTCACCTGTACACTCCTTCTCGTTCCCTCCGCTCTGCTGCAGATACCTTGTCCTTACGAATACCTAGATTCAACCAATCCACCGTCGGCCTTCGCTCTTTCTCTATTTCTGGTCCATCGATCTGGAATGACCTCCCTCTCTCTCTTCTCCCAAAGCCTTCTTATGACACTTTTAAATCCGGCCTTAAGACATATATATTTCAAACCTAAGATTTTCATCTCCTGCTTCATCTCATAGTTTTTCCCTGCCTTCAACAGCCAAGATTCTATTGCCCTGCCAGAGTGTGT
>CM054150.1:2394147-2396647 GCA_028751875.1 Rapana venosa | reverse complement strand
TTAATTCAATTAAATTCAATTTTACACTATTTTTGTTATTGGCTTGTTCTTTCCAGCAAAGACGTGGAGAGGACGCCAGTCATGCAGCGAGCGGTGTCCATCAACAGCCCCCACAACATCTCCGCGCTGGCCGACACCTCGCGCCTCCTGGTCGGGGCCGCCGGGGGGCCACCCGCCAGAGGAGGCTCGCCCACGGGCTCCGACTCTCTGGCGGCCCCGCCTCTCCACGAGCTGTACCGCTACCACGTCTTCTTCTCGCATTGCGCGCAGGACGCGGGCTGGGCCGAGGAGGTCGTAGCAAGGCTGCAGGCGCCGCCCTACAGCTACCAGTGCGCCTACACGCCCAGGACTGCGCAGGTAAGGATGATGGGAGGGATTTCTTCGTTTAGGTAAAACATTTTCCCCTGGGAAGTCGGAATGCGGCTACCTTTTAGTGGGTGTGTGGAAAAAAAAGGGAGGCGTGTAGAAAATTTTGACCGTTGGTGAACCTCAGAGCTCTAGCCGAGAAACGAACAATAAATTCTTCGTTATTTCGTTTATTTTATTATATTCATTTATTTTATTTATTTATTTTATTTTATTTATTTGTTTATTTATTTTATTTCATTTCGAAGAAAATGGTACAACCATTCATTGTGCTTTATTTCCACATCCAGTGCAGTTTTATTAAGTTTATCATCTGTTCCCGCAGGTACACAATGGCCGACTCTTCCGAAACGCGGAACGGGTTTTAACGTGTGCGCAAGATGTTCTGCGTGCGTTTGCACACGGGACCTCGGTTTATAGTCTCATCCGAAGGACTTTTGGGGAGAGTGGAGTCAGCACTTATGTTAACTCCAGAGGAAAAATCCTCTTGAACGAGATTCGAACCCGGATCAGCAGATCAGGAATACATCACTCTAGCCACCAGACTACCCCCCCCCCCCCCCCTCCTAGACCACCGATCGTGCGTGACAGAGTGGAAACGATAGGAGCTGCCCTATACTTTACTCCCCACAGTTCTGAGAGAGAGAGAGAGAGAGAGAGAGAGAGAGAGAGAGAGAGAGAGAGAGAGAGAGAGAGAGAGAGAGAGAGAGAGAGAGAGAGAGAGAGAGAGAGAGAGACCGTGAAATTTCAGCGTCGGACCTATGGAGGAGAAATGAAAGGCAGGGGCAATAGGCCCCCTATCTATCTATCTCCCGCTGCTGTATCCCTGGTGGCCCTCTATGTCCCATCACCAGCAAATAATGAAGTGTGCTTTCCTTTCTCTCTGTAACGCTGTCTCTGGCACACAACAGTCCTTCGGATGAGACTGTAAACCGAGGTCCCCATGTGTGAACGCATGCAGAACATCTTGCGCTCACGTTACATCCTGTTCAGCTTTTCGTAAGAGTAGGCCATTGTGTGCCGGTGGGAACAGATGACAGGATTTACAAAACCGCATACATACCGGGACTGGATGTAAAGAAAAAAGCACATGAGTACTTATTCCATTATCCTCGATATAAAGATTAAAATGAAAATAAAATTAAATGGTATTAGTCATGATGTGATACTATTACGATTCTGCGTTTGGACCCGAAACTTCCCCCCCCCCCCCCCCTCCTATCCATTAGACCATGAGTGGTGGTCTAGGTGCTAGTCTTTCGGATGAGACGATAAACCGGGGTCCCGTGTGTTACACGTAATTATTTAGCGCACATAAAAGAACCTATGACAACAAGAGAGTTGTCCCTGTTACAATTCTGTATAAAAAAAGCCACTCTGGTAAGGAAAGAAATGTAGTTGCAGACAGGAAAAAGAAAAAAAAGTAATGGGTGGCGCTGCTCTTGTGGCGACGCGCTCTCCCTGGGGAGAGCGGCCCGAATTTCACGCAGAGAAATCTGCCGTGACTGGGTGGGGGGTGGGGGAATTTTTATAGCTTTATTTCTGCCATGTTTTATTTTTGGCTGCATCATCTTTTTAACATCATTCATTCTGGTCGATTGCATTCCATGGCATTGCACTGCCCAGACAGATTAGCATGATTGCACGGACACGCTTTTTTTTTACAAAATTATTTCACTTTTTTTCCTCTTTTCTCTCACGCAGAGAAATCTGCCGTGATTTAAAGTGGTATTTATAAATATATAAATAAATAAAACAACTCTCTTAGGTTAAGCAATAAAGTTAAAGGAGATGAACGGAGATTTAATTATTTTTATTTAAAGTGAAACAAAAAACCTAATAAAAGAGATCAATATTTATCTAATTCTTCATTAATGATTCTATTTCGAGGATAATGGAATTAGAACTCATGTGCTTTTTTACACCCAGTACCCGTGTACATGCGGTTTTGTAAATTTTGTCATCCATTCCAACTTGCACACAATGGCCTGCTTTTTCGAAAAAGGAACAAGATTTAACGTGTGAACAAAATATTCTGCGTGCATTCGTACACGGGACATCGGTTTATAGTCTCATCCGGAGGACTTTTGGGGAGTGTGGAGTCAGCATTGATGTTAACTCCAGAGAAAAAAAA
>CM054150.1:2379147-2384147 GCA_028751875.1 Rapana venosa | reverse complement strand
CACACGCACACACGCACACACACACACACACACACACACTGGCCCTCGTCTAATGAACAGACGTTAAAATGAAGACGACAACAACAACAACAACAACAACAACAACACACTGACCCACACATCAAAATCAAGATCATAGTTTTTTTTATTTTTTGTAAAGCAACGACCATTAACACAACAAAGTCACATACAACGGACTAAAACCACCATCGAAAATAGTCACCTAAAATGCTAGTTGCCAGTAATATATGTTAAGAGTTAAAGCTACAGGTGTTCCCATAATCTATGCGATGGTTGGGGAGCGAGGCATCAGAGACCTCAGCTTCTCCAGGGGCCAGCATCTTGAGGGCGGCGCCCATCTCTTCTCCCTCGCTGATATTAAGAGTTACAAATGTACTGATAGTGCGACACTAAAATTATACTCCGCTCCCTCCGCTCTGCTGCAGATACCTTGTGCTTAAGAATATCTAGATTTAACCAGTCCACCGTTGGCCGTCGCTCTTTCTCTGTTTCTGGTCCATCGATCTGGAATGACCTCCCTCTCTCCCTCCGCCAAAAGCCTTCTTATGACGCGTTTTAATCCGGCCTCCAGACAGATTTATTTCAAACCTAAGATTCTCCCGTCTTGTTCCATTTCATTTTTGTCCCTGCCCTCAACAGCCAAAACCCCATCACCCTGCCGGAGTGTATAACCTTTATGTGTGTGAGTGGGTGTGGGTGTGGGTGTGCGTGGGTGTGCGTGCGTGCGTGTGTACGAGTGTGTGTATACATTTGAACTTGTAAAAAAATCCTTATTAATTGTAACTGGCTGCATGTGATTGACTAGGATGAATGACAGCACTTTGATTTGTTTTGTTGCAAGATATAGCGCTATGTAAACTCCATGTGTTATTATTATATTAAAAATTCCTACATTCATTAAGGTTACTTGAATTACTATAATGGCGAGTTGTGTGCTTGTCGAACATATTGTTCACAATAAACCATACTGAAGCCGTGACAATTTCAGTACACAAAATAAAGGTAAAAAGGTAAAAGTGTCCCCATAACCTATAAGGTCGTAGAGGAGTGAGGCGTCAGAGACCTCAGCTTCTCTAGGGGCCAGCATATTGAGGGCGGCGCCCATCTCCTCTCCCTCGCTGCTTTACCTTCCCTGACCCTAAAGAGGTAGGTACCCATTTACAGCTGGGGGAACTGTACTGAAGCCAAGGCGCGCAAACGGTCACCCATCCAAGTAATAATAATAATAATAAATGAGATTTGTATAGCACTATATCTTGCAAAGACAAATCAGAGCGCTAGTAGTAACCACGTTCAATGCTGCTTAACCTTAGCTGGAGGAAGGCGAGTGCTCTGACCACTGAGCTATCCCGTCCCCAAAGGCGATTTTAATGGACGAAATACCATATTTTGAAGAGTGAAACTAACTTCTCTCTGAGTGGCAACTAAAAACAATATCACACCATAATTACAAGGTGTAAAACCTTTACTGTCATATACAAATTGACGGTTTCAGGGCTAGCCTCATATTAAGAAAATCAATCAAAGAAAATGGGGGGAGGGGGGGGGGGGGGATCAACTAATTCTTCATTGTTTACTTTTACAGAGAAAGAGAAACGTACTTTGGGAAAATACAAGGTTTGAGTTAAAGCCATGTCTTGGTCATTTTGACCCTTGGGGGGTGTGTGTGTGTGTGTGTGTGTGTGTGTGTGTGTGTGTGTGTGTGTGTATGTGTGTGTGTGTGTGTGTGTGTGCGTGTGTGTGTGTGTGTGTGCGTGCGTGCTTTTTACATCCAGTCCCCGTGTGTAAGCGGGTTTTGTAAATTCTGTCATCTGTTCCCACCGGCACACAATGGCCTACTCTTCCGAAAAAAAGGAACGGGTTTTAACGTGTACGCAAGATGGTGTGTGTATGCATGTGTGTGTGTGTGCGTGTGTGCGCGCGTGTGAGTGTATATGTATCTTATTCATTGGTTAATTTCATGTAGTTCGAATAACTTAACACCTTTCTTCACAACTCCAAAATACGAATGTGCTTCATATTTTTTTAACGAAACACGTTTAACTCCCAACAACAAAAAAGACACCAAAAAAACGAATACTTGAACCGTTTCCTTGTGCACACATCTCTAAAACAAAGTGACAACCACGATTCTTTCTTCTCCATACATGTCCGTTCCTTCCACAAGACTAACGGTACGACACGATCTCCATTCGTCCTGTGACACGACTGTGGTGACGAACGATTCCTGGCCACTGCCACCTTGCTGACATCCTTCTCTTCCAGCTGCTGAAGCACTTCTCCTAGAATGTCCGCACTGTGGGAAAATAGCGCAGCTCAAGTTTTTAAGATTATCCGCCATGCCATTCCTTCCGATGATGGGCTACGGCTGCCTTCACCCGGAGCAAAAACGGTGGCAGATTCAAAAATCTCACCAGCGGTAAACCTCGGAGCTCTATCCAAGGTACTAGGGGGGTGAAAATGTACCTTAGGTTACTGTGCTAGGAATTCCTCTTTTCTATCCCTCTCTATGTTTCTGGCAGAGTGTTGGTAGGTGGCAGAAAGAGGGGAAGACAGAACAAGTCATGTATGGACAACATCAGAGAATGGACCAGGATGAATGACTCGGCACTACTAACTACGCAGAGCCGAGGACCGAGATGGATGGAGGTACCACGGCATCGTCTTTCGTGTCTTCCCCACGACCGCCAAGGTCACGGGTCTGATGATGATGATGATGATGTTTCTGGGCACCTTCTTCCTTTTCTTCCTGTCACCTCCTTCTTGTCTGTTTTCTGCCTTCTTGGTCCATTCTCCTGCCCCTTTTTTCCCCCAGAAAGACTTAAAGATGATAATTCTCTCCCACACTGAAGTCGGCTGTGCTGGGCCTGACTTGTCAGGCGCTTAAGGGCGGCGGCAGCGCAATTGTATTTTCGCTCATATAGCGCACAACAATAGTTGCTGCCTGAGCATTCGATGAAGAAGAAGAAGAAGAATTGCGAAGAAGAAGAAGAAGAATTAGAATTGCGAAAAAGAAGATTGATGTGAATCTTTAATGGGTAAATAATTAGGCACAATAAGGCCTTTTTACAATTCTACCCAAAGAGGATACAAACTTGAAGTAATTAAAAACAAAAGAAAGCAAAAACCAAAAGAAAATGTAAATAATAATAATAATAATGATAATAATGTATGGATTTTATACAGCGCTGAATCTTGTAAAGCAACAAATCAAAGCGCCAAAAATGGTGGAAACTCTACCTTGAACAAATCAACAAATTCAGAAAAACTTTGGGGGGGGGGGGGGAGTCCATTAAACAGAATGCAACATTATTATAACATTAGCCAAGTTACACACACACATGCATGCACGCTCGCACGCACACAAACACACACACGCACTCATGCGCGCGCATGTGCATACACACGTACTCAGACACTTACCCCATCTCACTCTTCGTCCCCCCCCCCCCCCCCCCCACACATTCACGCATTCAATGTCTTTGATATCATAGTCAATATAGGCACCAATTATGTTCATACACATTGGAGTTCATTGTGTGTGTCGACTGCGAGTAGTTAGTCACACGTATCAAACAACAGCTGTTTTATTTCTGTCTTAAATGTAGAGTGCTCTGGTATTCTACGAAACATCGGTGGAAGGGCATTCCATTCTCTGCTGCCATTAAAAGAAAAACAAATAGATCTAAGTTTAGTTTGGGGACAAGAGCTCTGTCTGATTCGTGATGATGCTGAAAAGAGAACATTGCTTTTAGATAACCAGGGCAAGCATCATAAACTACCTTATGCACGAGAGCTAAAACATTAAAGCGGAGGCGCAAGCAAAGTGGTAATATCTCAAAGTGTTTAAATAAATTATTATTTGATGCATTTGCTAATTATTATTACTTATGACTTTAATGGCTCGCTTTTGAAGAGAGTTCAGAGGTCTCAGATTAGATGGAGCACACTATCTATCTATCTATAGATAGATAGATAGATAGATAGATAGATAGATAGATAGATAGATAGATAGATAGATCACACAAGAACAAGAAGAAGCAGAAGAAGCAGAAGAAGAAGAATCGCGACAATGAAGAAGAAGAAGAAGCAGCAGAAGAAGAAGAAGCAGCAGAAGAAGAAGAAGCAGCAGAAGAAGAAGAAGCTGAAGAAGCAGAAGAAGAAGCTGAAGAAGCAGAAGCAGAAGAAGAAGCAGAAGAAGAAGAAGAAGAAGAAGAAGAAGAAGGTCTTCTACGTGTGAAAGCTTATCATTCATAACATCACATACACTTTTCCATGTTGTAAAAGTCGGAAAGGGAAGACGTCTCTCTCTCTCTCTCTCTCTCTCTCTCTCTCTCTCTCTCTCTCTCTCTCTCTCTCTCTCTCTCTGTTAGGTCAAAATGAAAGAACGTTCTTTACAAGAGGAGAGTTTAAAATGACATCATACCCTTTTACACAGCCTTGCTCATTTTTCTTTATCAAGCTTTTCTCTCTGTCTGTCTGTCTGTCTCTCTCTCTCTTTTTCTCTCTCCGTCCCTCCCTCTCCTCTCTCTCTCTCTCTCTCTCTCTCTCTTTTCTCTCCTTCCCTCCTTCTCTCTCCCTCCCTCCCTCCCTCTCTCTCTCTCTCTCTCTCTCTCTCCTCCCTCCCTCCCTCCTCCCTCTCTCTCTCTCTCTCTCTCTCTCTCTCTCTCTCTCTCTCTCTCTCTCTCTCTCTTCTCTCTCTCTCTGTTTCTGGCACGCGACGCGAAGCAACAGGGCGTACTTTTTCAGAGCTGCAGAAAAACGTGTAATTCTGTCTGAAAATGACAGTTACTGGACTTCCAGCGACTGTGGAGATCTTAAGCGCCCTGCTGACTGACAATGCAGTCTCCAGCTGGAAGGTGGCAGGGGAGGGGGACAATGTGGTCTTTGTGTGAAGCCAGTTGACACAGCAGTGTCCACAAATATGGTGGATCCTACAGTGAATTGCAACAGACAAGTGCAATACTACAGGAAAAAAA
>CM054150.1:2364147-2369147 GCA_028751875.1 Rapana venosa | reverse complement strand
CCGTGACTTAAGTGGTATGAATAATAAAATAAATATATATATATATATATATATATATCAACAAACAAATAAATAACTCCATCACTACAACAAAAAATAAACAAATAAAGATTTGATTAAACAACATCCACAAACATTACTTACAAAACAAAAAACCCAAAAAACCTAAGTATTATCACAGTATTCAAACAAACAAAATATTATCACAGCATTCATACAAAATTAGGGATAGCTCAGTGGTCAGAGCACTCGCTTTCCCCCAGCCAAAGTTAAGCAGCATCGAGCGTGGTTACCACTTGGATGGGTGACCGTTTGCGCGCCTTGGCTTCAAGTACAGTCCCCCAGTTCACCCAGCTGTAAATGGGTACCTGCCCCTTTAAGGTCAGGGAAGGTAAAGCAGCGAGGGAGAGGAAATGGGCACCGCCATCAATACGCTGACCCCTGGAGAAGTGAGGTCTCTGATGCCTCGCTCCCCTACGACAACATAGGTTATGGGACACCTTTACCTCTTATCCATGCAAACGCTTGACAAGACGTCATACCTTGGACCATTTGAGAAGAATGTAATCGATGATCTCTTGATTGGTTTTTTTGCCCAGCTCTTTACCGATCTCCTGGATGTAGAATCTGTCCACAAAGTCGCCAATCTCAATGGTCAGTTTGCGGTCAGCCACTGTCCGCTTGCTGTCGTCTGCTGTCTCTGTGCAAAGAGATTTTTGAAAAGGGACTTTTAGAGTGAGTGATAATCACAACACACACACACACACACTAACACCCGTGCGCGTGGTTACACACATACACGCACGCACACGCACGCACGCGCGCGCACATACACACATACACAAGCAAATACTTACATACGCTCGCTCGTGCGCGCGCACGCACGCACGCATGCGCGCACACGCACAGAAAAGATAGGCAGACGGACAGACAGAGAGAGAGAGAGACATAGAGAGACAGAGAGAAAGGATGAGAATAATGGCAGGAAGAAAAAAAACCAGTTGTGTAAATTTAAATCTTTTACCCTCAATAAAGACAATTTTCACTTGACTACACACACACAAGTTGTATAAACTTAATCTTTTACCCTAAATAAAGACAATTTTGACTTGACTTCACACACACACACACACACACAAACAAGCAAACACACACTCTCACACAACAACAACATCAGCAACAACAACAGCAACAGTTGTGTAATAATCTTTTACCCTCAATAAAGACCATTTTGACCTGACCTGACTTTGACTTCTCTTTCACACACACACACACACACACACACACACACACACACACACACACACACACACACACAACGGCCTCTCTCTCTCTCTCTCTCTCTCTCTCTCTTCTCTCTCTCTCTCACCGTTATCATCACGTGTCCATCCCTCAGGGATTTGTATCCCATCCTCCAAATCCCGCTCCCTCTTCTCGCCTTCTTGCCACGTGACTAACACTCGAGTGACGTCATCGTCAGATCGCTTCCCCATTGGCTGAGACAGGGTGTGGATTTCATAGGAGCGTTTGGCCGTGGTGATGGCTCCCATCTGAAACAGCATTTGTGCGCTGTGTCAAATTCATCAACAGTTTTATCAGATTTTTTTTTCGTTTCATAAGGGAGTGGTGGATGTTTGTCTTAGTGCTAGGTCAAATTAATCCATGTTTTATCAGATTTTGGTTTCAGTAGGGAGTTGCGTTATTTGTTGTTGTTTTCTAATGTATGGTCTTTGGGGAGGGGGGGGGGGGGGAAGTGGGGTGTTCAGGAAGTGAATATTGTTTTTCTTCATTATTTGATTGCGGCATAGGCCGAGGGACATACTGACTGACAGATACGAAAACAGACAAACTAGCAGGCAGATAGACAAACTGGCAGGCAGACAGACAAACTGGCAGGCAGATAGACAAACTGGCAGGCAGATAGACAAACTGTTAGACTGATGGACAAACTGACAGGCAGATAGACAAACTGACAGGCAGACAGACAAACTGGCAGGCAGATAGACAAACTGACAGGCAGACAGACAAACTGGCAGGCAGATAGACAGACTGACAGACAGATAGACAAACTGACAGCCACATAGACAAACTAACAGGCAGACAGATAAACTGGCAGGCAGATAGACAGACTGACATGCCAAGAGACAAACTGACTTACAAATAAGAAAACAAGACAGACTGATAGACAGACAGACAGAGACCCCAAACCAGGAAGGAAAGAGGACAAGGACAGACCAAAATCAGGACTCTTAAGCAGGCGACAGACCAACCTCCGAAACAGCAAGGATTGGACAGTCAGGCCGAAACAGATCTCAAACAAACGGATTGTCTGTCACTGTTAACTTTTATGTTTCAAGCGGCTAGTGGTGTCAGGATCAACCTGGGATAGAGCATGTTCTATTTGGATCGGGTTCAAAACGGCCAGCTTGCAGCTTCCCACCAATCAGAGCTCAGTTCAAAGTTACAGGTCACATTGTGGATGCGAGCGAGTGTGTCTTTTAATGTGCTTGGAATACACAGTGAATTTTTTACTTTTCATTTGGGGACGGGATAGCTCAGTGGTCAAGAGCACTCGCTTTCCCCCCAGCTAAGGTTAAGCAGCATCGAGTGTGGTTACCACTTGGATGGGGGACTGTTTGCGCACCTTGGCTTCAGTACAGTTCCCCCATTCACCCAACTGTAAATGGGTACGTGCCCTCTTTAAGGTCGGGGAAGGTAAAGCAGCAAGGAAGAGGAGATGGGCGCTGCCCTCAATATGCTGGCCCCTAGAGAAGTTGAGGTCTCTGATGCCTCACTCCCCTAAAACCACATAGGTTATGGGACACCTTGACCTATTTTAAACATTTTTTTAAATTTTGTGTAGCAGTTCGTTCTTTCCACACTGACAGGTTGGAACAAACAGGTTGGAAAGTCCATCTGAACTGCAAGGTTGAAAAGGATAGTTTGTTGCTTGTTTTAGCTTGTACCTGCCTGCTTCATATTCTGTCTGCCTGTCAATCTGTCTGCTTCTGCCTTCAAAATGGAAACGGATGACAAATTTTGCGAAACTGCATAAACACAGGGAATGGGTGTAAAGATGCACATGAAGCGCTTATTCCATTATCCTCAAAATATAAGAATAAAATAAAATAAATTTTAAAAAGTAAACTTTTTTCAGGTACATACCACTTCTCCATCACACATGGCCAGACTGACGTGGCCATCCTCTCCTTCCAGCTGGCCCCCGTAGAAACAATCTCGGGGTCGTTGGATGTTTATCTCCCTTTCTCCCTCTTCAGTCACTTCCGTGAAAGTTGTACCGGAAGTATCGATGGAGCGTCTGGCCACTGACATGCGCAGTCGCTCCCCATTGGACAGCGCCAATGAGAACTGTCTTTGTCCCGAGGAGGCGTCGTTGGCGAAGGTTTCTATGTCGCGTTTTGTTTGTCTGAAAGGAAGAAACCGCAGAGTTAGAGATGGCTTTTGGTTGAGCAGGCAATGAATTTGTAAAGTATACAATCTGCTAACTAGCGGATAATTAAATGAGTTGAGGAAGACAAAACCTGGATACCTACTATTGACAAAGAGTTTTCTTTTCTCTGTAATATTGTTGACGTTCTGTGGCATGTTTACTCTGCAGTGTTCACACTAGTGATTCCTCTGTCATTAATTGATTAACACACACAAAACTAAACAGAGCTGGTCCTAGAGGTGGGCCTTGGGAAACACCACTCACAAGATAATTGGATGATATGCTTACCTAGTCAACAGGGTTTAACTTACTCTGATCACTAAATTACACCAAAAAGCTAATTAGCGACTGCATCGTTAGGGTCAGATGGTATCCTTGCAGTATAAACTGTTGCCTGGTGAATGCTTGACTGAAATCTATTGTTACAAAGATACTCTTCTTTTATCTGCCTTAATGTAACCCCGGGGACGGGATAGCTCCCCCAGCCAAGGTTAAGCAGCATCGAGCGTGGTTATCCCTTGGATGGGTGACTGCGCGCATTGGCTTCAGTACAGTCCCCCAGTTCACCCAACTGTAAATGGGTACCTGCCCACATTTGGGTCAGGGAAGGTAAAGCAGTGAGGGAGAGGAGACGGGCGCCGCCCTCAATATGCTGGCCCCTAGAGAAGCTGAGGTTTCTGACGCCTCGCTCCCCTACGACCACATAGGTTATGGGACACCTTTACCTTTATCATTTTATCTTGGCGTTTCCTACTTTAATATTTTCATTATAGAAGACTAGCTCCTCAAGAAGCTCGTACTGGTTACGTCGTATGATTTGAGTACAAAAAATTCTATATGCTCTAAATACATGAGCCCAAAACGAGTTAATACTTGTATATTTTAAGGTATATGTTGGCCCATAGCATTCTAGGTTTTCAAGAAATGGGTAGGTTTCTATAGCAATATTTTTTCCACTTGTGCTCTGTTATTTACGTTTTCTTATCCAGAAAATGTTTTAAAGCAAAAATGTATTTTCTAATATCTGGAATGTTAATCCACCTTGTTTAATCGTTTTAACTGCTGTTTTCCTGTTAATTCTATCGTTTTTTTCCGTTCCAAACAAACTGAAAGCATAATTTTTGGAGCTTCTGTATAAACTGGTCAGGTGGATCTGGTAGCAGAATCCAGAGATGGATTAACTTTGACAGAATAAGAGATTTTAGTACAGCAACTCTTCCAACTGGAGGGATGGTTCGTTTTGTCCAGATTCTAAACATCATCATCATCATCATCATCACCACCACCACCACCATCATCATCACCCCCACCATCATCATCACCATCACCATCACCATCATCATCATCATCACCATCATCATCACCACCACCACCACCATCATCATCATCATCACCATCAACAACATCATCACCATCATCATCACCATCACCATCATCATCAACATCACCATCATCATCGTCGTCATCAACATCACCATCATCATCATCGTCATCAACATCACCATCATCATCATCGTCAACATCATCACCATCATCATCATCATCATCA
>CM054150.1:2326647-2356647 GCA_028751875.1 Rapana venosa | reverse complement strand
ACACACACACACACACTCACACTCATACACACATTAATACACACACAATACACACACACACACTCACACACACACTAATACACACACACGCACGCACGCACACACAAACAAACAAACGCACATGCACACACGCTAACACACACACACACACACTAACACACCATCTGAGGTTATTTTCCCTTTTAAATAGTTCTTTTATAATATTTCTTCTTCAAACACATTTACTTACACACACACACACACACACACACACTCTCTCTCTCTCTCTCTCTCTCTCTCTCTCTCTCTCTCTCTCTCTCTCTTCTCTCTCTATCTATCTATCTATCTATCTATCTATCTTCTCCACCCTCTCCACCCCCACCCCACTCTTCTCCTCAGTAGGGCACTCCAACTTTCACATGCTCATTCATACACATTCCTTCCTCTTCTCCTCCCCACCCCCTGCCTTCCATTTTTTCATAATCCTTTTCCCTATCGTCTAATATCACTTAAAGTGGAAAGACGAAGTTAAAGCGAAGAACCAACACACACACACACACACACACACACACACACACACACACACACACACACACACACAAACACACACACACACTAACACTAACACACACTAACACTAACACACACATACACAACAGCATACACACACACACACACACACACACACACACACACACACACACATCACACACACACACACACACACACACACACTAACACTAATACACACATACACAACAGCATACACACACACACTAACACACACACACACACACACACACAAACACACTCTCTCTCTCTCTCTCTCTCTCTCTCTCTCTCTCTCTCTCTCTCACACACACACACACACACACACACACACACACACACGTCTCACAAACAACCCCTTCAACCTGCCGCCCCCACCACCACCACCCCAGCCCCCCTCCAACCATTGTGATCCCTTTATTTCCTTATATAAAACAGAATAGGCCCAAAAAATATCAACATGTTAAGGTCTGGAAAGGAACACCCCATGAAATGCCAAAGCAACAGGACAGTAACAGCACGAGAATACCTTTATTTTATGGGGATGGTTTTTTTGTTTTGTTTTTTATTCTATATTTTATTTTATATTTTATTCTCTGCGTGAAATTCGGGCTGCTCTCTCTCTCCCCGGGAAGAGCGCGTCGCCACAAAAGCAGCGCCACCCATCTTTTTTTTTTCTTTTTCCTGTCTGCAGCTGTATTTGTTCCCCTATCATGGTGGCTTTTTTCTACAGAATTTTGTCGAGACAACTTTCTTGTTGTGGTGGGTTCATTTACAGGTGCTAGAGAATTTTGTGTAACACACGGGACCTCTTTTTCTCATCTCATCCAAAAGACTAGCACCCAGACCACTACCCGTGGTCTAATGGATGGGGGGCGGGGAGATGAGTTTTTGGCCCAAACGGGGATCAAACCACCGCACACTTCCGACCCGGACTTTTCGCTTTCTAGGCAAGTGCGTTACCTCTAGACCACCGATCCATCTTTTCAAAGTGATATGTTTTAAGACGGTGGGGTTTATTTAAAAAGGGTAAAGATGGACTGTCATGAAATGACTATGGGAGAGAGTTTCAAACTTCACGGCACTGAAAAACAAGGGATTATTGACCAGCAGACTTCAATTCATAACCTAGAAGGTTCAAAAAGGTATTCTCTGCTAGAACAAAGAGTTGTAAAAAGATTCATATAAAACTTGATTTTCACACAGAGAAGATGGGAGTTTAATTTTACCCCCCAAAAAGTTGAATGTCAATGACACCATTTTATATTTAAGCCGTGTATCTGTGGGTACCCATTTACAGCTGGGTGAACTGGGGGACTGTACTGAAGCCAAGGTGCGCAAACGGTCACCCATCGTAGTGGTATCTATACAATAACTGGTAATTCTTGATGCACTTGACTGGATGGAATGTAATGTTGCCGGGAGTTCTGTTTTGTCCTCATTAAGTTTGTTTCTTTTTATATCCAGCCTTGGTATAATAATAATAATAATAATAATAATAATAATAATAATAATAATAATGATTATAATAATAATATATGGAATTTATATAGCGCTGAATCTTGTAAAAACAAACAAATCGAAGCGCTTATCAGAAACGTATGCACTTACTTCGTCACAAACAAAAGAGATTTAAAAAGGTTGGGCAGCTTTCTGAATTTTAGTATCATCAACATATTTCTCAGACATAAATTTGTGATTTCTGAATGAGTACAGAAATTGGTTCTGTGTATCAAACAAAAAGGACGGGGCCAAGCATTGATCCTTGAAGTACACCAAAAGGTCTGTATATCTCTTACACTTCCCTTGATTATAAAATGGAGAAAGAAATAGAAAACGTTTGTTCTCACTCTTGCATGCTCGCCCATGCACGTTCGTGCGTGCACGTGTGGAAATGCGTGTGGACGTTGAGTTAGTGTGTGTGTGTTTGTGTGTGGGTGTGTTGTGCTTGTGTTAGTGTGTGTTTTGTGTAATTTATGTGTGAAAATGGTGCATTTGTTGTTGTGTGCCTGACTGCCTACGTGTGAGCGAACGTATGTGTGCACTTTGTGTGTATGTGTGTGTGAGAAGAGAGAGAGATAACTCGAAGTCGAACTCGAAATATTTATTCACAAAAAGGCCATTGGCCCATACATGAAGGGGGGTTGCCAAACTGCTTAGTATTTTAGTGAGAAAAATAAGGAAGCACAAAAAAACCAAAATGTTATTGTATAACCACAACCACCCCAATAAAAATCATTTACAAAAAATATGACTTAGAATACCAAGATATCTCTTATTCTAAAGGCTTTACACAAATATAAAGCAAGGCTGCGCACAATCTCAGGGTGACTAGATGCATAGTAGACAAATCAAATAAATTAGCTGTTACTATACTTTACCGGAATGTATTTTTGTCTAAATCTTCTAATAATGGACAAGCACAGCACCAAAATGACTTCATCTCACTGTCTTGCTTAACATAATGGCATAACAACCTTGGGTCATCATCATATGTTCTATATATCTTAATTTATGTAACATTTATTCTGGTACACCAATCTAAACTTAGAATAATTCTTTTCAAATGTTTGTCATATCAAGCTTTAGAATAAGGTTTGAATCATGTGAACCTATAAATTGTCACACAGCAGAGAGACACTAGAAGAGATCTAGAGATGAGAAGAGAGAGAGATGAGAGAAGGATGACACAACACCACAAGAAGAGAGAGAGAGAGAGAGAGAGAGAGAGAGAGAGAGAGAGGAGAGAGAGAGGAGAGAGAGAGGAGAGAGAGAGAGAGAGAGAGAGATTCGCTTACATTATGCTTACGCATTTTTTAAAAATTAATTTTTACAGTTCTGCTGTTGAAAACATCTAGGGTTTTTCTGTTCGTGAGATCAGTCGTTCTGAATAATACAGATGATAATCAGAACACACTGGAGGAGAAGTTGGCCTGTATGACTTTCCCAAGTACCTTGCCACGTAGGCAGCCATACTCCAACTTCAGAGGATATTTTTCTCCTCTTGTAGAAGATAGTGCAGATTGTCGTGCTAAAAATGTATCATGAGTGAAGACAGTGTCGAAAAAACTATTGTGAACATAATGTGTTAGTGTAGGCATCAGCACCTAACTTACATCAATAACTGATTAAGCACCAGCGGCCACGGCACAGTGGTTAGCGCCTGGGGTTACGGACTGGAAGGTCGCGGGTTCGGACCCCATAAGAGTTTAGGGATTATTCGGACTCCGGCCGGCTCCTACCCAGAGGGAGAGTGCTGTGGGAATCCCTCTGTTCTTATCCCTAGCTTAACACATGGGAGTCACCCAGAACATGTATTTTGTTGGGGGGTTTTTTTTGGGGGGTTATTCGTTTTTTTATTTCGAAGATAATGGAATAAGTAATCGTCTGCTTTTCTACATCTAGTCCCCATGTGTGTGTAGTTTTGTCAATTTTCTCATCCATTCCTTCCGGCACACAATAGCCTACTCTTCCAAAAAGCAGAACAGATTTTAACGTGTGCGTGAGATACTCTGTGTGCGTTTGCACACAAGACCTCGGTTTGTAGTCTCATCTCAGACTTTTGGGGGAGAGTGGACTTGGCACTGATGCTGTTAACTCTAGAGGAAAAAAATCTTCTTGAATGAGATTGGAACCCGGGTCAGCAGATCACGAATACATTTATTTATTATTTATTCTTTTATATCGAGTATAATGGAATAATAATAACAATAATAATAATAATGTATGGAATTTATATAGCACTGAATCTTGTAAAGCAACAAATCAAAGCGCTCAATTGACTTTTTTTTAAATCGAGGATAATGGAATAAGCAGTCATGTGCTTTTTTTTAAACATCTAGTCCCCATGTGTTTGCGGTTTTGTAAATTCTGTCATCTGTTCCCACCGGCACACAATGGCCTACTCTTTCGATAGCGGAACAGGATTTAACGTGTGCGCAAGATGTTCTGCATGCATTTGCACTCATGTGTTTTTTTACATCTAGTCCCTGTGTGTTTGCGGTTTTGTAAATTCTGTCATCTGTTCCCACTGGCTCACAATGGCCTACTCTAACGAAAAGCGGAACATCACTCTAACCACCAGGCTATCCCATCACCCTCCCACCCCCCTCTGAAATCTGAATTCTCTTTCTCCACAAGGCAGCTGACATCCGATCCACTGGGTGTGGCAGCTAGCTCATCAATCAGGAGATACTAGGACGCACACACACACACACACATTCATACACACACGCACACGCACACATGCACACACACACATTCATACACACACACACACCACGCACCACACACGCACACACATACACACACACATACACACACACAGAGCTGCCTTGAAGAAACATGATCTACACCTACTCTTGCCGCTATCTTAGTCTTCACCCTGTAAAAAGACAAAAGCGAGAGGGCAAAAGGTAACTGAGAGATCAACAGTTAACTGAGAGGCCAACAAGTAACTGAGAGGTCAAAAGGTACCTCTCTGAGAGGTCAAAAGGTAACTGAAAGGTCAAAAGGTAACTAAGAGGTCAAAAGGTAACTGAGAGGTCAAAAGGTAACTGAGAGGTCAAAAGGTAACTGAGAGGTCAAAAGAGGTCAAAAGATACCTCTCTGAGAGGTCAAAAGGTAACTGAGAGGTCAAAAGGTAACTAAGAGGTCAAAAGTTAACTGAGAACTGAGAGGTCAAAAGATACCTCTCTGAGAGGTCAAAAGGTAACCGAGAGGTCAAAAGGTAACTAAGAGGTCAAAAGTCAACTGAGAGGTCAAAAGGTAACTGAGAGGTCAAAAGTCAACTGAGAGGTCAAAAGGTAACTAAGAGGTCAAAAGTTAACTGAGAGGTCAAAAGATACCTCTCTGAGAAGTCAAAAGGTATTCGAGAAGTCAAAAGGTAACTAAGAGGTCAAAAGTCAACTGAGAGGTCAAAAGGTAACTGAGAGGTCAAAAGTCAACTGAGAGGTCAAGAGGTAACTAAGAGGTCAAAAGTTAACTGAGAGGTCAAAAGTAACTGAGAGGTCAAAAGTCAACTGAGGGTTCAAAAGTTAACTGAGAGGTCAACAGGTCAAATGTCTTTACAGTTCCCAGTGCTAAAACCAGAACGCTATTTCAAGAATCATATATCTATCTGTTGGCATAATACTGTCAGCCCTTAACACAGGGTGAACTATCAGAGGTCAGCGGTTTGATTTTGATTTTGATACCACTTCAAGTGTGTCCAATCCCGTTTGGGCCAGAAATTTTTTCCCCATCCATTAAACCATGAGTGGTGGTCTGGGCGCTAGTCTTTTGAATGAGACAATAAACCGAGGTCCCATGTGTTACACAAAATTATTCAGTGCATGTAAAAGAACCCACGGCAGCAATAGAGTTGTCCCTGGCAAAATTCTGTTTAAAAAAGCACCACTCTGACAGAGAAACAAATACAGTTGCCGACAGGAAAAAGAAAAAAATTCTTAGAAAAAAAGCCACTCTGATAGGGAAACAAGTACAGTTGCAGACCAAAAATCAAAAACAAAAAAAAGGGTGGCGCTGCTCTTGTGGTGACACGCTCTCCCCAGGGAAGTAAAAGTAAGTAAAAGTATGTTCTTTCGATCCAGAAGGCCCATAGAGCCGGAGCTTATCCCGGTTTCTGTAGCATTAAGCGAACTGATGGTTTTTCACCACCCCTGTGACAGGACGCTAGTCTGTCGCCAGATACTTCCCCAGCAGAGCTGGTACCCACTTGTACACCTGGGTGGAGTGAGGAAAATAGCAGTAAAGTGTCTTTCCCAAGGACACAACACCGAGCCAAGCGGGGATCGAACCCGCGACCTCTGGATCACGAGTCGACCGCCTAAACCACTCCACCACGGTGTCTCCCCAGGGAAAGCAGCCCTAATTTCATGCAGAGAAATCTCGTGACTTAAAGTGGTATAAATAAAATCAATAAAGTAAGTCACGGCAAATCTCTGCATGAAATTCGAGCTGCTCTTCCCTGGGGAAAGCAAGTCACCACAAGAGCAGCGCCACCCATTATTTTCTTTTTCCTGTCTGCAACTGTATTTGTTTCCCTATCCAGAGGGTGCTTTTTTAACAGAATTTTGCCAGGACAACTCTCTTGTTGCTGTGGGCTCTTTTATGTGTGCTAAATATTTGTGTGTAGCACATGGGACTTCGGTTTATCATCTTATCCGAAAAACTAGCACCCAGACCACCACTCCTGGTCTAATGGATAGGGATGGGGGGGGGGGGGGAGTTTATGGCCCAAATGGGGATTGAACCATCATCCACTTCTGACCCGCACTTTTTGCTTTCTAGGCCAGTGCATTACCTCTAGACCACCGATCCACCAGGGTGTCTTTTAGTATCACAGTGAACAGTCAACAGTGAAAAACAAAGGTTAGTTGGTGGATATCTATTTGAATAAAAATCCGTCAACAGAGCAAGGAAAGATAGCAAACTTGAGATCAAGCTGTCTGTTGATATAAAGGTAACGTAAAGGTGTCCCATAATCTACGTGGTCATAGGGGAGCGAGGCATCAGAGACCTCAACTTCTCCAGGGGCCAGCATATCGAGGGCGGCGCTCATCTCCTCTCCCTCGCTGCTTTACCTTCCCTGACCCTAAAGAGGGCAGGTACCCATTTACAGCTGGGTGAACTGGGGGAACTGTACTGAAGCCAAGGCGCGCAAACGGTCACTGTTACAAGTGGTAAACACGCTCAATGCTGCTTAACCTTAGCTGGGGGAAAGTGAGTGCTCTGACCACTGAACTATCCTAACCCCATCTTCTTTCTGTTGATATACAGACATAAAAAAGTAGCAAGAAAGTGTGTGGAATGCCAGATGCTTGTTGGTAAACAGACAATCCACAGGCCTTGATAAACTACCAGAGGTTTCAGGTCTATTAGTCTACAGCCAATATCTGGAAATTCTGTGCTAGGAACTCCCTCTTTTCTATCCATCTCTTTCTTTCTGCCTTCTTTCTTTTCTTCCTGTCACCTCCTCCTTGTTTATTTTCTGCCTTCTTGGTCCATTCTCCTGCCCTTTTCGTCCAAGAAAGACTCAAAAGATAACAATTCTCTCTCATGAAGAAGTTGGATGCGCTGGGCTTGACTTGTCAGGCGCTTAACGGCAGTGAACACAAGAAGAAGAAGAAGAAGACAGTCAACAGACGATGTAGATATCAGAGATTAGAAAAAAACGCTTATTAGTGTGGTTTTACTTTAAGTTGCTGAAAGAATGCATTTTTACATGCTGTAGAAAGTGACAAACTTATTTTTCCCCTTTTTTTTTCTTGACACACAGGCTGTTGATTATGATTTTCTTTCAATTACTTGGGTAAAACAAGACTTTCCCTTGTTGACAAAAAGGAATCAACAAACTGATTTTTCCTCCTTTTTTTTAATCCTTAATAGGGACCTTAAACGTTTGAAGAGACAGTTCGGAAAAGTAGGTCATTGTGTGCTGGTGGGAGCAGACAAAATTCATAAAACTCCATACACACGGGGACTGGATGTAAAGAATTAATGTGATTATTTGTTCTTCCTCGGCTAGAGCTCTGAAGTTCTCCAATAGTGAGATGTTTGTGTATGCGACCTTTTCTTCCCACCCTCAAGCACTCGCTTTCCCCCAGCCAATGTTAAACAGCATCGAGCGTGGTTACTACTTGGATGGGTGACCGTTTGCGCGCCTTGGTTTCAGTACAGTCCCCCAGCTCACCCAGCTGTAAATGGCTACCTGCCCTCTTTAGGGTCAGGGAAGGTAAAGCAGCGAGGGAGAGGAGATGGGCGCCGCCTTCAATATGCTGGCCCCTAGAGAAGCTGAGGTCTCTGACGCCTCACTCCCCTAAGACCACGTAGGTTATGGGACACCTTTACCCTTTTTTTTTAACCTTAACTAGGTAACTGCATTCCAACTTCGGAGATGATGTCTAAACACGCCACCAGCATGCATGATTTTTTTGATTTTTTTTTGTTTTGGTCTTCCTTTCTTACCAGCACAAGTGGCCTACTCTTCCTAACGGAAGAACGTGTTTTGACATGTGTTGCAAGATTTTCTCTGTGTGTTTGCACACGGGGCCTCGGTTTATAGTCTCATCCGAAGGACTTTTGGGAGAGTGGAGTCTGCACTGATGTTAGCTCCAGGGGAAGAATCCCCTTGAAGGGGTATCTCAGAGTGATAATTAACTTTTGGTGTGCATGATTTAAAATAGGACAAGGACAGATTTTTTTTTAAAAACACTCACCGGTGCGCGCACAAACATACACATACACACACGCACGTGTGCGCACGCGGACCGCACGCATGCACACACTCACACACATGGGGATATTTTCCCCTGGAGTTAACATCAGTGCAGACTCCACTCACCCAAAAAGTCCTTCAGATGAGACTATAAACCCAGGCCCCGTGTGCGAACGCACGCAGAACATCTTGCGCACACGTTAAATCCTGTTCTGCTGTTCGTAAGAGTAGGCCACTGTGTGCCGGTGGGAATCGATGACAAATTTACAAAACCGCATACAGACGGGGACTGGATGTAAAAAAGCACATAAGTGCTTATTTCGTTATCTTCGATATAAAAGAATGAAATAAAATAAAATAAAAAATAAACACATACACACACACCAAAATTCAGGATAATGCTTTTATTTTGTTTCAGAATCAAGATACATCACATTCACCTAAACCTCGTTTGGATTATACTCTCAAAATTGTACAGTAAACCTTCCGGCTACTGATAATACATTAAGAGTTACAGATTTAGTATACGTCGATACAAGATTTACATACATGTATGATGTCATTTTCATAATTATCATATTCATAATCGGTTACATTCGTGATTGAGTATATATTCCTGATTGGTTATATTCCTAATTGGTGATATTCCTACTTGTTTATATTCCTAATTGGTAATGTTCATAATTGGTTAAATTCATAATTGATAACATTCATATTCGTAATTGGTTATGTTCATGATTATTACATTCCTCATAGTAACATGACTTTGTATTGTGTATGTTTGTGCGTTTTAAAGAGAATATTGATTTTTTTAAAATATGTACTGATACCATATTAATTCTAACATAGAATTGTGTTTTCCGATCCTCAACTAGAATAACTGCGAAATTCACCAATTATGATATTTTTGTGTCTGGGACTGTTTTTAACCCATCATTCAGGTAGCCGCATTCCAATTGCGGGGATCAACATAGATATAACCCTACGCTTGAACATGAAGTGAAATAAAGATGTTCTCTGTGAGGGACATTTTTTTTAAAGCATAAATTGCAAAATAAAAAACGTTGTTTTTATACAAAGATTACTGGGTTCAGGGCAAGGAATGTATCAAATAAATGAAATCTAAAGGATGGAAAATAAATCGTACACTAGTTTTACGTAGTTTCTATTTTTGGAGAAAAAGAAACCTCGTTTGAGAAACGTAATGTTAAGACCCTTTCTAAATATTTTGTCATTTTTTGCTCCTATTTGATTACTCTTACATGTTTCTGTGTGTGTGTGTGTGTGTGTGTGTGTGTGTGTGTGTGTGTGTGTGTGTGCGTGCGTGCGTGCGTGCGTGCGTGCATGCGTGCGTTCTTTCGTTCTTTTTTTCTTATTTTTTTCTTTTATTCTTTTATTTTGAGGATAATGGAATAAGCACTCATGTGCTTTTTTTCATCCAGTCCCCGTGTGTATGCAGTTTTGTCCATTTTGTCATCCGCTCCCACCGGCACACAATGGCCTACTCTTCCGAAAAGAAGTGTAGGGTCTGTGTGTCTGTCTGTGTGTGTGTGTGTGTGTAAATTTGATTCAATAGTTAATTTCGTTAAGTTTATATAACGAAAATCTCTTTTTATAAGTTTCATATTTTTCTTTCTTTCTTTAATTATCAAAAACAACTTATCCCTGACATATTATTACTGGGAAGAACACATCAACGTGTATGTGTACATGCAAGTGTGCATAGGTACATATGCACCAACACATCGAAACAAACGGGGATGGGGAGGTTAGAGGTCAAGCACTCACATCTCTGTGAAGCTGCAATTCTTCAAAGTTACTACCTTACTTTTGTACGAGACTGACCATCATCTTTGGTGCCTGTTCATCATTCACTTACTGCTGCGAAGGATGCATCATTGAAATGAAAACTTATACGACAGAAAACGTCGCTTTATTTATGCGCAAAATTGATTTTTAAAGTCTACTTTGTCAGCAATAAGCAACAACGTAAATTTACCATAAGGTCGGGCTTAAAATAAGCTGTAGTTTGACACCTTACGATGTGTTTATTAAATAATATCTAAACCAAGGGGAAAAAACCATCCCTGACATAATGAGAATTCTCTCTCCACTGTTTTAGTACTAAGGTTATTTTCCTGTCTCTGTATAACATGTAATGAAGCCACGTCGACAGCATCAACACAGCATTCAGCTCTGGCACAAGACACTCTAAGGATCCTGGTTCCACGGCCTGGTCTGCTCTGATGCCAGACTCCCGACACTCCTGAGTTCCAACGCTTCTAAAACTCTCTTAGAATGCCTTGACTGGAGAAAAGAAAAGCGGGAAAAAAAGAGAAAAAAATTACTGCAGCACAACTTATACTTTTTTTTTACCACTTTTAATTTTTTTTTTTATCTAAACCACTTTGAGTCACAGCAGATTTCTCTGCGTGAAATTCGGGCTGCTCTCCCCGGGGAGAACGTGTCGCCACAAGAGCAGCGCCACCCTTTTTTTCTGTCTGCAACTGTATTGTTTCCCTATCAGAGTGACATTTTCTACAGAATTTTGCCAGGGACAACTCTCTTTTTGCTGTGGGTTCTTTGACGCGCGCCAAACAATTTTGAGTAACACGCGGTACCTGGGTTTATCGTCTCATCCGAAAGACTAGCACTTAGACCACCACTCATGATCTAATGGATGTGGGAAAAGTTTTGGGCCCAAACGGGGATCAAATTTTCTTGTGGGGCATATTTGGTTGTCATCCCCCCCCCCCCCCCCTTCTTATTTTTATTCTGCTTTTGGTTTGTTTATTTATTTGTTGTTGTTTTTGTGTGTTTTGGTTTTGTTTGGTTTGGTTTTGTGTCGTTTGGTTGGTTTTTTTAGTGTTTTTTTATAATTGCTGGGTTCTTTCTTTCTTTTACTGTGTGAGTGTATGGGTATTGGGTATACTTAATTATCATATGATGTATTCCTAAGGGCGGGGACTGAATATAAAAAAAAACACATGGGGTACTTATTCATTATCCTTGAAATAAAAGAATTTGTCATTGTCATTTGTCATTGTCTCTCTCTCTCAGATGACAAAATTTACAAAACAGCATACACACGGGGTCTGGATGTAAAAAAGCACATGAGTGCTTATTCCATTATCCTCGATATAAAAGAATAAATAAATAAATAAATAAATCTCTCAGTGTCTCTCTCTCTCTCCTCTCTCTCTCTCTCTCTCTCTCTCTCTCTCTCTCTCTCTCTCTCGTTCATCTATCAGCGGCATCATTCTTAATGTCAGCCACTGGTGCATACTAAGCCCTGTCACCTGTCTCCACCCCCTTTCTGTCTTCTGTCCTTCCTCAAAGGTAAAGGTGTCCCATAACCTATGTGGTCGTAGGGGGTAGCGAGGCATCAGAGACCTCACCTTCTCCAGGGACCAGCATATTGAGGGCGGCGCCCATCTCCTCTCCCTCGCTGCTTTACCTTCCCTGACCCTAAAGAGGGCAGGTACCCATTTACAGCTGGGTGAACTGGGGGAACTGTACTGAAGCCAAGGCGTACAAACGGTCCCCCCATCCAAGTGGTAACCACGCTCGACGCTGCTTAACCTTGGCTGGGGGAAAGCGAGTGCTCCGACCACTGAGCTATCCCGTCCCCTGCTATCCCCTGTCCTTCTGTAGATTTCCTTTTTTCCGTATCTCTGTTGGCTAGGCTATGCATGTTCTCTACGTAGGAAGTCAATGGTCTCTCGTCTTGTTTCGTACCCTCTTCATTATTGAGATAGATGGATGGATGGATTATGTAGATGTGTATGTGTGCATGTATCTATCAATCCATGCATCTGTACATTTTTATTATCGATCGATCTATCAAGAGAGACAGACAGACAGACGGAAAGGATACAGAAAGAAATAAGACAAAGATGGAAAAAGAGATAGAGTGATGATTACAGAGAGCCACAAAGACAGACAGACAGAGCCAGAGAGAGAGAGGAGAAGAAGGAAAAGAAGAAGAAGAAGAAAAAGAAGAAGAAATCAAGAGATGAAAAGGATTCAAGCAGACAAACAGACAGATAGAGCCACTGAGAGACAGAGATGAAGAAACACACACACACACACACACACACACACACACACACACACACACACAGACTGACAAAGCACAAGAATCAAATAATCTCTCTACGAAAACAAACCCCCAAAAAAAGAAAAATTCTCAGCGCCAATCAGGTAGAAGTGGCAGGAAGGAAGAGGGTGGGGAGCATCATTCTCTAAACTGGCTGAGTGATGAGACAGGAGAGAGAGAGAGAGAGAGAGAGAGAGAGAGAGAGAGAGAGAGAGGGGAGAGAGAGAGAGAGAGAGAGAGAGAGAGAGAGAGAGAGAGAGAGAGATGGTGGGGTGGGGTGGGGGTGGGTGACAAATTTGCAGACTGGGTCGGTGGCATGGCAAAGACGGTGTGAATGACAGTGATTTGTTTCCCTGCTTGCTCAAGTCTGCCGATAGGCTTAAGGCAGGCAGGGTGTGTGTTGGGAGGGAGAGGGGGGGGGGGTGAGATGTTCTTTTTGGAGACGATACTAGGAGAAACAGATTGGAAGCAAGAGGCAGAAGAGAGATAGAGAGTGGAGGAGATGCGTTTGTATGTCAAAAAAGTTCTTTTTCTTTAGTTTTTTTTTTTTAGTTTTGTAAAATTCTGGCTAGGAACATCTTCTTGTCATAGTATTGATTTTTTTTAATGTTTGACAAGTTCTAAAGGACCAGATTCCAATTCAGCTTGCGCCCAGACCTTTCTCCATTTCAGTCGTCTTGAGTGTTGGTTACAATAATGTTTCAATAAAGTCCATGGTTTAAAAAAATTCCAATTTCAACAAAACACAATCCCCAGGTTATTTTGAAAAAAAAAGTTTTTACCGGAAAAATAGATTGTGTTTAGAGGCTGCAAACATTGTACAGTTCATTGTAAAGGTAGAGGGCATGCAGCAAGATGGCAGAACTGCCACACATGGAAACAGACCATTGCACAAACTGCTGGCGTGTTCTATTTTGGGTAACACACGGCGGTGTACTTACTCCTTCAGCAAGGGAGGTAATTAGGACCATCCTATCGCATAACCATTCAGTATTAACTCTCTGTCATACAGAACTCTCTCTCTCTCTCTCTCTCTCTCTCTCTCTCTCTCTCTCTCTCTCTCTCTACCTATCCATCCATCCATCCATCCATCCATCTATCTATCTATCCATCCATCCATCCATCTATCTACGTATCTGCTAAAAATCATTATCCATGCATATCAAAGATCATTTGTTCATTCTCTCACAAAGAAGGGTGATTCTGGGAACCCTTACCTGTCTCTTTGTTGTCTTTCCTGTAGACACACTTTGCAGAATTTCTCCTGTGGACAAAAAAAATGGAAAACGTTCAAAGTCATGTACAGTCACAGTAACAATAATGTAACTATATAAAAAAACCACCCCCAAAAATGTAGCTATCAATGCAATAATTAATCTACTCTCTGCAGTGCGGTTAAAGGTTCTCTTGTAATCATTGCTTTAGAAATTCGACAGCTGTATGACTGAAATTACGGCAGTTTTATTCAGAACATCAAAATGTTGTAGTTCCTTTTGAAGACATTCATTTTGAAAGAAGCAAACTGAACATGCTTGCTTGGGTGTATCACTGGGATTTGAAACACTGAAGTTTCTTGCCTCACTGGTTGAAGTACTGATGCTAAGAGCCATATCTGTTGCATTACTCCAAACCCTCTAATAATGGCATTAAACTGCAAAGGTTAGCAAAGTAATGATTGCACTTATAAAATAAAGCCATCCGAACGCACTATTAACCTTTGATAAGCTGTCCAAACTTTTAGGTTGTTCATCTTTAAGTTCATTTCTTAAAGGGGAAAAACAGTAAAGGGGGTATAGCGTCACCTTGGCAAACTCCATCACTTGCCTTTTAAAACTCAGATTAATTAGATTCAGTCAATTTCTTTGCTTGCTCATGCATGTTTTTTCACAATTGATTATGATTAAATATAATTATTATTAATCAACAGTTTTCCCCAGAGAAAAAAGATTTCGTGGACACTGTCAAATGCTTTTTCCTAATCTAAGAATGCACAGAAAATGTTCGAAATGGCCCGTGCAAGTCAATGTCAAAACAAGATTACGTAAGACGAGAAACATTTTTAGCAAGAAAGTTTTATATCATTGATATAAGTAAATTCCTTCAGATTAGACTATAAACTGATGTTCCATGTGGAAACGCACGCAGAACAACTTGTGCACACATTAAAACCTGTTCCCCCTTTCAGAGGAGTAGGCTATTGTGTGTCGGTGGTAATGAAAGTGAAAATTTACAAATGTGCACGTACACGGGGACTGAAGGTCAAAAAATAGCACATGAGTGCTTAGCCATATTCTTGAGAAAAAAAAGTAAATATAAAGGGTGTCCCATAACATTTGAGGTCGTAGGGGAGTGAGGCATCAGAGACCTCAACTTCTCTAGGGTCCAGCATATTGAGGGCGGCACCCATCTCCTCTCCCTCGCTGCTTTACCTTCCCTGACCCTAAAGAGGGCAGGTACCCAATTACAGCTAGGTGAACTTGAGTGTACTGAAGCCAAGGCGCGCAAACGGTCACCCATCTAATTGGTAACCCACGCTCGATGTTGCTTAACCTTGGCTGGGGGAAAGCGAGTGCTCTGACCACTTGAAATAAGAGAATATAGTGGGGGGTGATTTACTTTAAAAAGTTGGCCAAAGGTGTACGGTAGCAGTTCAGGAAGGTGAAGGAATAGCCCATAAAGCCATCTGCCTCTGATCGACATCCCGCCATGTCTTGGTCATGGTCAAGGCCAAGGCTGCACACACACACACACACACACACACACACACACACACGCACACACGCATACACGCACACACATGCATATATATATTATCTTTTTTTTCTTTGTCTATTTTTTTTTAGATAGATGGCTTGGTGAAAAAAAGCAAATGCACTGCTTATTCAATGTACTAACTGAAAATAAAAGTTTGACTTTGACTTACACACACATACACACACACACACACACACACACACACACTCAAATCAATCCAATTAGAAGAGCATCTAAAATTCCCTTCACCCTGCCCAAGTGAGTGAGTGAGTGAGTGTGTGTGTGAGTGTGTGAGTGAGTGTGTGAGTGAGTGAGTGAAGGGGTGAGTGTGAGTGAATGAGTGAGTGTGTGTGTTGTGTGTGTGTGTGTGTGTGTGTGTGTGTGTGTGTGTGTGTGTGTGTGTGTGTGTGTGTACATTTGAATTTGTTAAACTGTTAATCAGTGTTGGTTGCATGTGTAGGAGTGGGTTGAATGCAAGCGCTTTGATTTTTTTTTACACGATATAGCGCTATATACATTCCCTTTTATTTTGTTATTATCATCATCATCATCATTATTATTATTATTATTATTATTATTATTATTATTATTATTATTATTGTTGTTGTTGTTGTTGTAGTTGGTAGTAGTAACAGTAGTAGTAGTAGTAGTAGTAGTAGTAGTAGTATCCTTTATTATCATCATCATCTTCATCATCATCATTTTCATCATCATCATCATTATTATTATTATTATCATTGTCATCATTATTATTATTATCATCATCATCTAGCAGCAGCAGCAGCAGCAGCAGCAGTAGTAGCAGTTTCATTATTATTATCTTCATCGTCGTCATCATCATCACTATTATTATTAATGTTGTTATTATCATCACCATCATCATCATTATTATTATTATTATCATTGTTGTTGTTGTCGTCGTCGTCGTCATTATCATTATTTTAGTAGTAGTAGTAGTAGTAGTAGTAGTAGTAGTAGTAGCAGTAGTAGTAGTAGTAGTAGTAGTAGTAGTAGTAGATGATAGTGGTGATAATAATGATAGCAATAATAATGATGATGATGATACCTCATTCTTGTTATGACTACCACTACTACTATAACTACTATTATCATTGTCATCATCATCACCATCATCATCAACACTGACGATACAGCACACACACACATCACGGCACACTACCCTGCCACGGTCTCCTACGCTCTCACCTGTGTCCCAGCTCGTGCAGCTCTGTGTTGCTGCTGGCTCCTATAGAGCGCACGGCAGCGCAACGGTACTTGGGGTTGCACGTCCCTCCTACCCACGCCACTCCCAGCCTGTTGGGGTCCGATGTGCGCCTGTGTGTAGACAGAAAAATTCTTATGTATTTATTTATTTATTAGTTTGGTTTTTTTGTTGTTTATTTGTTTGTTTATGTATTCATTCATTCATTTATTCATTTATACCACTTTTAAGTCACTCGCTTTCCCCCAGCCAAGGTTAAGCAGCATCCAGCGTGGTTACCACTTGGATGGGTGACCGTTTACGCCGCGCCTTGGCTTCAAGTATAGTCCTTCCCCCCCCCCCCCCCCCCCCCAGTTCACCCAGCTGTAAATGGGTACCTGCTTCTTTAGGGTCAGGGAAGGTAATGCAGCGAGGGAGAGGAGATGGGCGCTGCCCTCAATATGCTGGCCCCTAGAGAAGCTGAGGTCTCTGATGCCTCGCTCCACTACGACCTTATAGGTTATGGGACACCTTTACCTTGACCTTACTTTCAGTCGCGGCAGATTTCTCTGCGTGAAATTTCGGGGCTGCTCTCTCCCCAGGGAGAGCACGTCGCCACAAGAGCAGCGCCACTCCTTATTTTCTTTTCCTGCCTGCATATATATTTCCCTATCAGAGTGGCTTTTTTCTACATAATTTTGCCAGGGACACGCTCTTGTTGTCGTGGGTTCTTTTACGTGCGCTAAATAATTTTGTGTAACACACGGATACTCGGTTTATCGTCTCATCCGAAAGACTAGCACCTAGACCATCACTCATGGTCCTAATGGATGGTGGGAAAGTTTTCGGGCTTAAACGAGGATCGAACCACCGCACACTTCCGACCCGGACTTTTCGCTTTCTAGGCAGGCGCGTTACCTCTAGACCGCCGATCCACTTCAAATATAAAGATATGTATCATAGTACAAAACAGAACTTTATTTTTTCAAAGCACTGAACAAGATAAATGTCATGACTAGCGAAATAGATAAATAAACGGAACAATGTTTCGCAGATGCGATTTCAGCGCCTGGGCTTTATCACAGTTCTCGATTAAACCATTGACGCTGGGGGCAACAGCAAAGTGAGAGGCTGTATGACCAGTGGCTTTCTTTCCCACTCATGGAATTCCACTTTACAGCTTAGTCTTTAGTGATGGACTATGACTCTCTGACTAGGAGGCTTGACTTGCACAGTCCTTATGTGCTGCAGCCCTGGGGGCTAGTTGGCCTTTGGAGAACATCTCCAACGCTGACTGTCCTTATGCCCACTTGGCCGAGAGAGTGGGGATGTACTGTGGGCAAGGCATCTCCACTATAATCAAATTTCTGCCCAATTTCCGAAACAGCAGCTGCCTCTTCTGCTGTTTTGGAGGTCATCGTCGAACACGACGGACAAACATGTACATCTAGTTTTGAATGTTTGTTTTTGGTCTGTGGATGCAAGAGAGAAAGCGAATATTCTAGGTGACACCCAGACAGGATGTTAAGCTGAGAAACGTGAAACAACGACAACAATAACAACAATATGGATCGGTGGTCTAGAGGTAACGCGCTTGGCTAGAAAGCCAAAAGTCTGGGTCGCAAGTGTGCGGTGGTTTGATCCCTGTTTGGGCCCGAAACATTTTCCCCCATCCATTAGACCATGAGTGGTGGTCTGGGTGCTAGTCTTTCGGATAAGACGATAAACCGAGATCCCGCATGTTTCACAAAAATTATTTAGCGCACGTAAAAAAATCCCACGGCAACAAGAGAGTTGTCCATGGAAAAATTTCTAGAAAAAAGCCACTCTTATAGGAAAACAAATACAGTTGCGGACAGGAAAAAAGAGAAAAAAAGTGGGTGGCGCTGCTCTTGTGGCGACACGCTCTGCCCAGGGAGAGCAGCCCGAATTTCACGCAGAGAAATCTGCCGTGACTTAAAGTGGTATAAATAGATAGATAGATAGATAGATATAGATAGATAGATAGATAGATAGATAGATAGATAGATAGATAGAGAGAGAGAGAAGAGAGAGAGAGCGAGATCAGAGAGATTAGTGAGAGTAGAGAGATAAGATATATGAGAGATTAGAGAGATCAGATAGATCAGACAGATCAGACAGACAGACAGACAGACAGACAGACAGACTCACGCGGTATGCACAGTGACTTGATCGTATTTATCATTTTCTGTGGCGCGGCAAATCTTATTCATTCTGGTGCCAATGGTGTCAGACGTGGAGATCTTGTAGTTGGCCTGAATGATAAAGAGACAGAGGAAATTTGAAGCTTGAGAAAAAGTAAACACGTAGCAAGCTAGACATATCGAGGCGTGCATGCAAGTTCACTCGTGCGCGCATCTTCAGCTGCGTGTCCATTACAAGACAGTCTCTTGTTTGTGCTGATGATAAGGACAGATTTGTACTTAAATTCAGAAACACACACAACACACAACTCCTCTCTCTCTCTACCTCTCCTCTCACTCTCTCTCCTTTCTCTCTCTCATCTCAACTCCTCCTTCCCAACTTCTCACACTCCACACACACACAAACACTCACTACAAACCTCTCTCTCTTTGTCCTGCAAAACGTAATACAACACTAACTCTCCATCTTCATCACTCCAGATTCTAACTCATCTCTCTCTCTCTCCTCCTCTCTCTCTCCTCCTCTCTCCCCCTCTCTCCCTCTCTCTCTCTCTTCTCCATCTATCATCTATCTCAACATCACTCTACACACTCTCTCAATCTCTCTCTCCAACCTCTCTCTCTCTCTCTCTCTCATCATCTCTCTCCTCTCTCTCATCTCCTCTCTCTCTCTCATCTATCTATCTATCTTTTCATCTCAACATCACACACACCATCTCTCTCTCCATCTCTCTCTCTCTCTTCTACTCACATCAATCTCTCTCTCTCTTACAAAACTCTCCTCCTCTCTCATCTCCTCCCCTCTTCCTTCTCTCTCACACTCTCCCTCCTCCTCTCCTCTCTTTCCTCCCCCCCCCTCTCTCTCTCCCCCCTCTCTCCCTCTCTCTCCACTCTCCCTCCTTCCCCTCCCTCTCTCTCTCTCCCTCCCCCTCCCCCTCCCCCTCCTCTTTAACTCTCTCTGTCTCTGTCTCTCACCTGGTCTCTTCTCCACAGAGACAGCTTCACCAGCCTCAGGCTCATGTCCCAGCCTACTCTTTTCTTGTCCGACAGGGCTTGGTGCACCTGGTGTCACACATCATCACAGTCACAACAACAACAACAACAACAGTAACAATAGTCAGAACATCACCGTTTCCTGGTGTCATAACAACAGTAACAATAGCAACAACAACAACAGTAACAATAGTCAGAACATTACCGTTTCCTGGTGTCATAATAACAGTAACAATAGCAACAACAACAACAGTAACAATAGTCAGAACATCACCGTTTCCTGGTGTCATAACAACAGTAACAATAGCAACAACAACAACAGTAACAATAGTCAGAACATCACCGTTTCCTGGTGTCATAACAACAGTAACAATAGCAACAACAACAACAGTAACAATAGTCAGAACATTACCGTTTCCTGGTGTCATAATAACAGTAACAACAACAACAACAGTAACAGTAGTCAGAACATCACCGTTTCCTGGTGTCATAATAACAGTAACAATAGCAACAACAACAATAGCAACAACAACAACAGTAACAATAGTCAGAACATCACCGTTTCCTGGTGTCATAATAACAGTAACAACAACAACAATAGCAACAACAACAACAGTAACAATAGTCAGAACATCACCGTTTCCTGGTGTCATAATAACAGTAACAACAACAACAATAGCAACAACAGTAACAACAGTCAAAACATCACCGTTTCCTGGTGTCATGATAACAGTCACAACAACAACAACAACAGTAACAATAGTCAGAACATCACCGTTTCCTGGTGTCATGATAACAGTAACAACAACAACAACAGTAACAATAGTCAGAACCGTCACCATTTCTTATTTTTACATTTTTGATAGTTTTTCTATACGTTAATTTTTAAAGACGTAATTCAAACAGAAACAAAAACAAATGCAATCTTGTTTCAAAGCGTCACTCTCATTGTGAGCGTCATTATCATCATCTTCATAATCATCAACTTCATCATTATCATCATCATCATTATCATTACCATCATCATCATATCACCATCATCATTATCATCACTATCATCACCATCATCATCACCATCAACATCGTCCTATTATTATCCTCATTTTTAACAAAATATACATACATACAGACAGACAGACAGACATCCATCCACACCTACATCCATACCTACATCCATACATGCATACATCCATACATGCATGCATACATACATACATCCATACATACACACATCCATCCATCCATCCATCCACACATCCATCCATCCATCCATCCATACATACATCCATACATCCATCCATACATTCATCCATCCATACATACATACATACACATCCATCCATCCATTCATACATACATACACACATCCATACATCCACCCACACATCACTACATCCATCCATACATCCATCCATCCATACAAACCCTTGACCCCTTGCTCTCACCTTGGACCACTTGAGGAGAATGTAATCAGTGATCTGCTTGTTTTTCTTTTTGCCCAACTCTTGACCAATCTCCTGGATGTAGAATCTGTCCACAAAGTCGCCAATCTCAATGGTCACTTTGCGGTCAGCCACTGTCCGCTTGCTGTCGTCTGCTGTCTCTGTGCACAAAGTATCAAAACAACCAAAAATGATGAGATAACTGGCGTGATCACTATTAGAGTACTAGTACTATTGATACTGCTGCTGCTGATGTTAATACTATTAATACTACTACTACTACTACTATGCTGCTGCTGCTGCTGCTGCTGCTGCTGCTGCTGCTGCTGCTACTACTACTACTACTGATACTTCTACTGATACTACTACTACTACTACTACTACTACTGCTGCTGCTGCTGCTACTGCTACCACTACTACTACTACTACTGTTACTTCTACTGATACTGCTGCTGCTGCTGCTGCTGCTGCTGCTGCTACTACTACTATACTGCTGCTACTACTACTATACTACTACTACTACTACTACTACTATACTACTATTACTACTACTACTACTACTACTACTACTACTACTACTGCTGCTGCTGCTGCTGCTGCTGCTGCTACTACTACAACTACTGATACTACCACTACTGCTGCTGCTGCTGCTGCTACTACTACTACAACTACTGATACTACCACTACTGCTGCTGCTGCTGCTACTACTACAACTACTGATACTACCACTACTACTAACTGCTGCTGCTGCTGCTTCTACTACTACTACTTCTAGTACTACTACTACTACTACTACTACTACTGCTGCTGCTGCTACCACTCCCAATTCACACACATACACTTTCAATAAATACATTATTACAAAATAATGGGGGGGGGGGGGGGGGGGGTTGCGTCACATAAATCTACGTGACTGTTATAGAAATCTCTCTCTCTCTCTCTCTCTCTCTCTCTCTCTCTCTCTCTCTCTCTCTCTCTCTCTCTCTCACACACACACACACACACACACACACACACACTTTCAATAAATACATTATTACAAAATCATGTTAATTTTTTTGTATCACATAGATCTATGTGAATGTTATAGAAATCTCTGTCTCTCTCTCTCACTCACACACACACACACACACACACACACACACACACACACTCACATACACACACACACACACTCACTCACTCACTCACTCCCTCCCTCACCGTTATCATCACGTGTCCATTCCTCAGGGATTTGTATCCCATCCTCCAAATCCCGCTCTCTCTTCTCGCCTTCTTGCCACGTGACTAACACTCGAGTGACGTCATCGTCATATCGCTTCCCCATTGGCTGAGACAGGGTGTGGATTTCATAGGAGCGTTTGGCCGTGGTGATGGCTCCCATCTGAAACAGCGTTTGTGGGATTTTTGTTGTTGTTATGTGTTGTATCGTTATGTTTTTGTTGTTGTTGCTACTGTAGACACGCGTTCTCCAGCTTAATACCCCTAGAGAGAGAAGGGGGAGAGAGCGAGAGAAAGAGAGAGAGGGGGAGAGAGAGGGAGGGAGAGAGAGGGGGGGGAGAAGAGGGAGGGAGAGAGAGGGAGAGTAGGACGGGGAGAGAAGAGAGAGAGAGAGAGAGACAATGACAATGACAAAGGTTCATTGTGGTAAGCTTTCAAGCCCATTCACAAGGGGACAATGGGAAGGGGACTGGGCACAAACACATATTCAACTAAGACCAGAAAAACAATCAACAACAGCCCAGATAATCATCAGGGCATGGATTCCACGTCACCGTTCAACAGCTGCAACAAAACACAGTGATTGTAAACAATTAATGATTGCTGTTAATTCTTTAACAGAGCCAGAACAATGAACACCACTTATTGCTGTTAAAGCTTTATCAGCCATACAGCACTGCCTCTTGCGATTCATTGAGACACACGATTTATTTTAACATTTACGTCATGTACAAAACCAATTATGGCCCGAAAAGTTTAAACGTAAACCAGGTCAGCATAATTTGTGTTTGAAATAACTTGGTGAAATAGGGGAAAGCAAAGGCACTGGCAGCATAAGAGGTGACTTTGTAATGTGCGCAGATGCCATAAAGGTGGTTCTCTGATTTCTGAGAGAGGAGAGAGAGAGAGAGAGAGAGAGAGAGAGAGAGAGAGAGAGAGAGAGAGAGAGAGAGAGAGAGAGAGAGAGAGAGAGAGAACAGCTTCAGGCATTACAGACACTGTTCACAAGGAAGGTGGAAGCGTGGTTGAGACCTTACCCTTCCAACATGTAAACCGTGAGGTTCTGGGTTCCATTCCCAGCCTGGCCCTTACTTCCCAGTTTCAAGAAAAATTCGAACTGAATATCAAAGTCCAGATGAGACTATAGACTAAGGCCCCGTGTGCGAGCGTATGCAGAACATCTTGAACACACGTTAAAAACCCGTTCAGCCTTTCAAAAGAGTAGGCCATTGTAGGTCGGTAGGAATGGATGACCAAAAAAACCTGCATGCACACAGGTGCTGTGTTTAGACATCATCCCTGAAATCGGAATGTGGCTACCTTAATGGTGAGTAAAAATACACAAAATCTCACCAATGGTGAACTTCTGAGCTCTAGCCGAGGAACGAAAAAAAAAAGTATTTGACAGTCTGTCCGCCCGTCACTCTGTCTATGTCTGCACTACATAAAAGTAAATGGTAAAGGTGTCCCATAACCTATGTGGTTGTAGGAGAGCGAGGCATCAGAGACCTCACTTCTCAAGGGGCCAGCATATTGAGGGCGGCGCCCATCTCCTCTCCCTCGCTGCTTTACCTTCCCTGACCCTAAAGAGGGCAGGTACCCATTTACAGCTGGGGGGAGACTGTACTGAAGCCAAGGCACGTAAACGGTCACCCATCCAAGAGGTAACCACGCTCGATGCTGCTTAACCTTAGCTGGAGGGAAAGCGGGTGCTCTGACCACTGAGCTATCCTGTCCCCGCACTACATGCCCAACGTGTTTTCAGGTACATACCACTTCTCCATCACACATGGCCAGACTGACATGGCCATCCTCTCCTTCCAGCTGGCCCCCGTAGAAACAATCTCGGGGACGTTGGATGTTTATCTCCCTTTCTCCCTCTTCAGTCACTTCCGTGAAAGTTGTACCGGAAGTATCGATGGAGCGTCTGGCCACTGACATGCGCAGTCGCTCCCCATTGGACAGCACCAATGAGAACTGTCTTTGTTCTGAGGAGGCGTCGTTGGCGAAGGTTTCTATGTGGCGTTTTGTTTGTCTGAAAGAGGAAAAACAACAGTGATGTTAGGGATTTATTCTGGCTGATCAAACAAGAAATATATCTTCAAAGTCCTTTTTACTTGTGGATGACTAAAGTTTGTTTTATTCCCCGGCTTGAGTTCCGAGGGGGTGGTCAGAGCACTGGCTTTCCCCAAGCCAAGGTTAAGCAGCATCGAGCGTGGTTACCACTTGGATGGGTGGCCGTTTGCATACCTTGGCTTCAGTAGAGTATCTGCTAGTGAAAAAGGGTATTATTTTGTTGTGGCATCGTTAGAATCTGATATTCTGTCTTATACTCATGCTGCTGTTCCCAATTTGTTCCCTCCTACCAGGAAGATTGAAAAGACGAATTCTCTCCCACGCTGAAGTCGGGTGCGCTGGGTTTAACTGAAGTGCCAACGCATTTGCACTCACATGACAGACAATAGTTGCTGTCTAAGCGTTCGACGAAGAAGAACAAAGACAGTAACACCAAACGCCTATGTTGTTTCCGTCTTCATTTTAGACTTGAGCATTTTGAACAGCACTTCAATAGATGAAAAAAGAACGAGGAGATATTCATTTTAGTTTTATTTATTTATTTCAGACCACTTTAAGTCACGGCAGATTTCTCTGCGCGAAATTCGGGCTGCTCTCCCCAGGGAGAGCGTGTCACCACAAGAGCAGCGCCACCCATCTTTTTTTCCCTGTCTGCAAATGTATTTGTTTCCCTATCAGAGTGACTTTTTTCTACAGAATTTTGCCAGGCGCAACTCTCTTGTTGCCGTGGGTTCTTTTACGTTCGCTGAACAATTTTGTGTAACACACAGTTTATTGTCTCATCCAAAAGACTAGCACCCAGACCATCTCTCATGGTCTAATAGATGAGGGGTGGGGGGTGAGTTTCTGACCCAAACGGGAATCAAACCACCGCACACTTCCGACCCAGATTTTTCACTTTCTAGGCAGGCGCGTTATCTCTAAACCACTGAGACGTGTACATTATTTAAAAAAAGAAAAATAATCCAATAGACATAAAACAAGCAACCCATGAAAATGTCAGTCAAGTTTCCAAAAGCAGCAGCCGCGATGATATTGAAAAGGAAGTATGGCAAAGTTCAGCCGATAGACAATCTACACGCTGACATTATATTTCTGCCATGAGCAATGAGTCTTGCATCCTTGCTTAGAATCAGCTCCCAATGAGAAATTCGCTTAACTGTAACGCAGTAAAATGTCAGTGATATAATTACGCTGGCACAGTTAGAAGAAAACAGAGCATGTATGATAATTATGATGAGATGCGTACTGGGGACGAAATAGATCTCTTTGATGTCATATGTGGGATTTTTTTTCCCAAAACTGACGTCATGCAGATCTTGCTGACATTTTTTTCATATCACTTTAAGTCATAGCAGATTTCTCCTGCGTGAAATTCGGGCTGCTCTTCCCGGGGAGTCTGTGTCTGTGTGTATGTGTCTGTATGTGTTATTCTTTCTTTAATTTAACGTCTGTTCACTTTGAATTCAAGAACATAGATGGTTCCACAACCAGCCCTGGGGAACACCACTCACAAGCTAATAGGGATAAGGTTTTACCTCACGAATAGTGATTGATTCACAAAGATCACTGTAATACAGGATATTAAATCACCTGGGAGACGACAGCTTCTTGTGGGGGAAATGACATCCTTGTAGTATTACATAACAACCTGGTGAAGGCTTGACTGAGATCTATCACAGTTATCAAGAGTTTTGTCTACCATGATAAACACCCACCCCTCTAAGACCAGCAGTTTCTCTGCTATGGGTTTCCTTTTTTCTATCAGCTGAATGATCTAACAACATTATCATGAGACCAGAGAAATGAGTTTGCTAATGTCGATCGGGTTTTACTTTGATGGGTTTTGTTGTCGGGGTTTTTTGTGTTGAGGGGCAGCAAAAACGTCTCTCAAAAGCAAATGTTGGAAATTATCTATAGTATTAATGTCAAGCTTACCTATTTCTTGTGTTTCTTTGGCTTTTTGGATTATTGATTTTTGTTCCTGTTTCAATTAATGTGAGGAAAGAGTAGAGTTGGACTATACCTGTAGAAAAGGAGGCATAAGTAATGATAGTTATCTGTGGGACAATTCTATGCCCATAAAACTGTACACATTTTCTGTGGTAAACCAGCACAAGTTGAATGTGGGTAGGTTGATATTGCAATGGAAGGCCCTCCCTACTAGTAGCAGTAGCAGCAGTAGCAGTAGGGTGGGTGATCTAAATGTACTCGTTAGTTCTTTAACCGTAGAAATATGACATCCAAAAAACCTGTAAAACGTAATATCTTGTGGGAACAGATGTTTGTCTTCGCTCAGATGATACAAGCCAAACATCTCCTCTCTCAAAAAAAAATCTGCCACTGAACTGCATAACGATTTAGTTCCTCCTCGTCTTAGTTCCAAAGTATGTGTTGTCTGTCAGTGGTATGTGTACGTGAGTTTTGCGGTGAATCAAACAGGCATCCTTTGTCATAATGGTTGCAGAACACTGACCCGATTTCTTCCTTGGTGGCATCGTCCACTGCATGGACTGTGGCGATGTCATAGCCGTCAATTTTATCTGGAAAAAAAAACAGACAGAAATAGCAGCAGTAGTAGGAGTAGAAGGAGGAGTGGAGGAAGTAGCAGTAGAAGCAGTATACAGAAGCAGCAGCAGTGTTAGAAGCAGCAGCAATAGCAGCTGGTTGTAGTAGTGATGGTTGCAGAGACTGAAGTAGCAGCAGCAGTAGCAGCAGAACCAATAGTACTAGTTAGTAGTAGTAGTAGTAGTAGTAGTAGTAGTAGTAGTAGTAGTAGTAGTAGTAGTAGTAGTAGGAGGAGGAGGAGTAGTAGTAGTAGTAGTAGTAGAAGTAGTAGTAGTAGTAGTAGTAGTAGTAGTAGTAGTAGTAGTAGTAGTAGTACTAGTAGTAGTAGTAGTAGTAGTAGTAGTAGTAGTAGTAGTAGTAGTAGTAGTATAGAGCTAGTAGTAGCGGTAGCAGTGGTAGAAGTTATTTTGTTATTGTTTTGTTTTGTGTTTTCATTATTGTGTGCAATATGGAGGGGATACCTTTGAACCTGAAGAAAGAACCTCAGTTCTCCCTCTCTTCTCCTCTCCTCTCTCTCTCATCTCTCTCTCCCTCTCTCTCTCTTCTTCCCTCTCTCTCTTTCACTATCTCCCTCTCGTCCCTCACTCTCTCCCTCACTCTCTCCTCCTCTCCTCTTTCACTATCTCCCTCTCTTTCCACTCTCTCCCTCACTCTCTCTCTCTCCACTCTCTCCCTCACTCTCTCTCTCACATACACTCACACACAGCCTACACACACACACCGCGCGCGCGCACACACACACACTCCATCTTAAATGACGAAAAAACATTACCTGATCGAATGATGCGATTGATGTGTTCCTCAAACTCCATCTATAACAAAAAGAAAAAAGAAAGAATGAAAAATAAAACCTTTTTCGATTATATTTCTGTGCTTTTTTTAAATACATTACTTCCTATGTCTGTCTCTGAGTTCTGTCTCTGTTGCTTTGCAATATTCAGAGCTATATCAATTCCACACATTATTTTTGTTATTGTTATTGTTGCCATTATTATTATAAATGTCATTATTGTTGCTATTATCACAATAATTATTCTTACTAATATCACCATCGTTATTATCATTATTATCAATATCATTGAAATTATTATTATCATCATCATCATTATCATTATCAGTAGTAGTAGTACTAGTATATTATCACTATTATTATTATTGTCTATTTTACTATCATTATCATCATCATTATTATTACTATCATTATTATTATGATCATTATCATCATCATCATCAGTATTATTATCATCATTTTACTCACGGTAGGAAGACTGAAAACGGAAGCGGAAATAGTCAGTGTGAACAGGAAGTTGAGGATGAGACATCCGGTTCTTGTGTTACTGTTCTTCATCATGGAGCCAGGCATCAACGTCTGTCGTCCCTGAAAAACTGTCAGATATCCTGAGTGTGCCAGAGAGAGAGAGGGGGGAGAGAGCGGAGAGGAGAGAGAGAGAGAGAGAGAGAGAGAGGGGAGAGAGGAGAGAGAGAGAGACAGACAGACAGACAGACAGACAGACAGACAGAGAGAGAGAGAGAGGGAGGAGACAGAGAGACAAAGAGACAGAGAGGGGAAGAGAGAGAGCGAGAGAGAGAGAGAGAGAGAGATAGAGAGAGAGAGAAAGAGACAGAGATTACAGAGACGGAGAGACAGACAGAGACAGGGAGACAGAGACAAAGAGAGAGGAGGGAGAAAGAAGGGGGGGAAGGAGAGGGAAAGGAAAGGGGGAGAGAGAGAGGGAAGTGAGAGAGGTGGGAGGGAAAGAGAGAGAGAGAGGAGAGAGAAAAGAGAGATGGGAGAAGAGAGAGATGGGAGAGAGAAAGAGAGAGAGAGAAGCTACACAAAGAAAAACAAACCGAACCAAAATCAAGCATAACAATATTTACATAACAAAGAAAACTATATCCAACAAAAATGTAAACAAGCAAAAGAAGGAAAAGGAGGAGGATAAAGAAGAAGAAGAATGAAGAAGAAGACGGAGACGAAGAAGAAGAAGAAGAAGAAGAAGAGAAGAAGAAGAAGAAGAAAAAACAACAACAACAACAACAACAAGAACTACTACTACTATTTACTACTATAAACAACAACTACAACAAAAACCAAAATTTCAACAACAAATAACAATCCCACGAACCTTTTTTTCCTTCTTCTTTTGCGATGAAACCGTAAGAGACAACAGGCTTGACGAACATGTCTAACCAACGCCCTATTTATACACAGTTTCACATCACTCTATCCCATCTCCAATTTCGACTCATCTGTTCAGTATCCTGGTTTGTTACATCATCTTAAATTAATGGAAAATGTTGTGGTTCCTTGTGTGGGGCATATTAGTATGTAAGAAGCACAAAAGAGCGGTGATTGCAATGGTGATGGTGACCTAATGTCGATGCTGCTTTTATCGTTTCCGTCTCTCTCTTTATCTCTTTTCCTCTGTTTTAATTTGTCATCCCGTTTGGTAACTTTATGGGATGGGAGGAGAGGGAAGAGTTATGGTGGTGGTGGTGGGAGGAGGAGGAGGAGGAAGAGGAGGATGAAGAGTAGTAGTAGTAGTAGTAGTAGTAGTAGTCTTTATTGTTCTGCTAGTTGTTGGTGTAGTAGTAGTATGAGCAGCAGCAGTAGTAGCAGTAGAAGCAGCAGCAGCAGAAGAAGAAGAAGGAGTAGGAGGAGGAGGAGTAGCAGCAGCAGTAGCAGCAGCAGTAGCAGTAGCAGCAGCAGCAGCAGTAGTAGTAGTAGCAGT
>CM054150.1:2291647-2304147 GCA_028751875.1 Rapana venosa | reverse complement strand
TCCTCCCTCCTTTCTCTCTCTCTCTCGTCACCTCAGGGTTTGTTGTTGTTGTTTTTGAAGGTTGTTGTCATTCAATTTCCTAAAGGTTCCAAAATGTCATGCCTTCATTACAAAATATCATGGCTTCGTTTTGCTCCGACATACGCATTTTTAAGGCAACCTGTCACTCACTTTGATTGACAGCTCACTGTGATTGACAGCTACAAAGGCGGTGTATTTTAGCAGCCTTTTTTTCTAGGGTTGGTTTTTTTTCTTGTTTCTCTCGGTTAAAGCTCCCAGGTTCACCCATGGTGAGATTATTTTGCGCATGCCACCGTCTTGTCCAACATTAAGGTAGCCAAATTCCAACTTCGGGAATGACGTTTAAACTACCGGACACCAGAACGCTTGTGCTTTGGAAATGTTTGTCATCCATTCTTACCGTCACGTCGATGACATACCTACTCTTCCGAAAAGCGGAACGGGCTTTAACGTGTATGTAAGATGTTCTGTCTGCGTTAGTTCCACGTTGCAAAAGGATTTTTCCTCTGGAACTTAACATCAGTACCGACTCCGAGCGAGGCGTCAGAGACCTCAACTTCTCCAGGGGCCACCATATTGAGGGCGGCGCCCATCTCCTCTCCCTCGCTGCTTTACCTTCCCTGACCCTAAAGAGGGCAGGTACCCATTTACAGCTGGGGGAACTGTACTTGAAGCCAAGGCGCGCAAACGGTCACCCATCCAAGTGGTAACCACGTTCGATGCTGCTTAACTTGCCTGGGGGAAAGCCAGTGCTCTGACCACTGGTGGAAGCTGTACCCGAGGAATAAAACACACCAGAAAAAAACCCACACAAGATTGTCGATAGTCGTTTGTTTGAAAAGGAAAAGATGAAACAGGTATATAATCGAATAAGAGAGACCCGGTAACATCAATAAAAATTTTCACCCTCCAGACAAAATAAATATTGGCTCACCGTGAACTTAGAACTGTCAAACACATCTCTCCTCTCACTCTCTCTCTCTCTCATTCTCCCCTCCCTCTCTCTCTATCTCACTCCCCTCTTCTTTCCTATCTCTCTCTCTCCTCTCTCTCTATCTCTCTCTGTCACTCTCTCACTCTCTCTCTCTTTTATATATCCCTTTCCCTTTTTCACTCTCCCCTCTCTAATTTTATATATATCTTTCTTCCCCCCCCCCTCTCTCTCTCTCTCTGTCTGTCTCTCTCTCGCTCCCCTCCTCTCAAAGTTTTGAAGTTGCCACAATTTTACACACCATATCACATCATTAACATTACAATATTGCATTTCAACATCTCAACTATGCAAAGAAAGAAAGAAAGAAAGAAAGAAAGAAGGAACGAAGGAAAAAAGAAGGAAGGAAGAAAGAAAGCAAGAAAGAAAGAAAGAAAGAAATAAAGAAAGAAAAAGATTGTACAGAAAAGTAGTTCTGAGAGACTGAGAAAGACGGAAAGACAGACAGACACAGAGACAGACAGACAGAGAGAGAGACAGAGACAGAGGCATATCTATCAAGTTCAGTCAGAGACTGATAGAAATGCCCTTTTCTTGTGAAAACAAGCCTATTGCATGTTTAATCTGACAATATATCTTCGTCTGTATCATATTTCATTTTCACCTGCCGTCTGAAAAGTGCAAACATGGGGGGAGGGGGGGAGGGGGAGGGGGGAGGGGTTGGTTCAAATTTGCACTTATAACTGAAAAATCATGCACGAAGTGTAATATAATCAATCGTCTTTTTCTTCTTTCTGTCTTTCTTTCTTTCTTGTTCGCTCTTTTTTGTTTGGTTTCTCTCTCCCCCCCCCCCCCCCTCTCTCTCTCCCTCTCTCTCTCCTCCCTCTCTCTCTCTCTGTCTCTCTCTCTCCCCCCCCCCCACCCCCCTCTCTCTCTCTCTTTCTTGTTCTTTCTTTCTGTCTTTTTTCGTTCTTTACCGCTTTCTTTCTTTCTTTCAGAATTGTACAATCTTCTCTCTCTCTTTCTTCTTTTTTATCTTTTTTCTTTCTTTTTCGTTCCATCTCTCAGAACAGTCACGACGACGACGACTGATGATGTGATGTTGATTAGATGATGATGGTGGTGGTGTGTGTGATGATGATGATGTATGTAAGTTGTTGATGTTGTTTATATTGATGTTGATTAGTTGTTGATATTGATGTGTGAATGGTGTTGTTGATATGTGTGTGTGATTTGATTTGATATTGTTGCTGATGTTGATATTGATGCTGTTGTTGATATTGATGCTGTTGTTGATATTGTGTTGATGCTGATATTGATCTGTTATGTGATGTTGATATGATGTTGATGCTGTTGTTATTGATGCTGTTGTTGATTCCGATGTTGATGCTGTTGTTAATATTGATGCTGATATTGATGCTGTTATTGATGTTGATATTGATGCTGTTATTGATGTTGATGATATTGATGTTGACGTGGTGGCAGTGGCCTTGCCGGTACGTCTGGTGGTGTTTGTGTTCCCCCTGGTCATAGTGTGCCTGGGCTACCTGCTCAAGTGGAGGCGACGCTACTGGATGTCCAAGGTAAGACAGTCATACAGCAGTGGGGCTGGCTGGCTGGCTGGCTGGCTGGCTGGCTGGCTGTTGGTGTCTGTCTAGCTAGCTGGATGGTGGGTGTGGATGGGTGGTTGGTGTGTGTATTTGTTAGCTAGTGGATGGGTGGGTGGGTGGATGGATGGATGGATGTATGGATGTGTGTATGATGATGTGTATGTGTGTATGTATGTATGTATGTGTGTATGTATGTATGTATGTATGCATGTATGTATGTATGTAGTATGTATGTATGTAAGTATGTATGTATGTATGTATGTTGTAGTATGTATGTGATGTATGTATGTTGTATGTATGTGTGTATGTATGTGTATGTATGTATGTATGTATGTTGTATGTATGTAATGTATGTATATGTGTGTGTGTGTGTGTGTGTGTATGTATGTATGTATGTATTTATGTATGTAAGTATGTATGTATGTATGTATGCGTGCGCGTGTGCGCCATATGTGCTTGTTGTTGTTGTCTTCGATTTTACGTCTGTTCACTCTCAGTGATATTAGACGGGGAAAAAATGCATGGAAGTTGAGGTGGTGGTAGAGGTCCTATTGAAATGTGTACAAGCGAAAAATAGTTTACATACGCAAAAAAAGAAACTTCACAAAGCAAGAAAACCAGTTAAAAACAAAAACCAAAAAAACCCAACCAACCAACAAACAAACAAAAACTATTAAACTTAATGAAGTTATAACAAATGTCCTATAGGACTGTGCTTGTGCATGCCTGCCTGTGTGCGTGCCTGCCTGCCTGCATGCATTTTTTTTTTCAAATTCCAGATCGTACGGATGCTGGTTCAGAACTGCATCAAGGCCAACCAGCTGCTGTACTGTGAGGGCAGGCCAGTCTTGACCACAGCGGCACAGCTGAATGCCAACACCTTCATTGTATCCTTTGCCTCTTGATGTTAGGGGGGGTGGGGTGTGTTGGGGGGTTGGGGGGTGTGGATTTGTGGGGGGGGGGGGGGGGGTTACATGCATTGAAATTGTACCAAAAGAAAAGAAAGAAAGAAGAAGAAAAGAAAAAAACAGAAGAAGAAGAAGAACAAGAACAAGAACAAGAGCAAGAACAAGAAGAACAAGAAGAGAAGAAGAGACAACAACAACAACAACAACAACAAGACCAACAAGAATAACAATAACAAGAATAGGTAGAAGAACAAGAAGAAGAACAAGAAGGAGGAGAAGGAGGAGCAGGATATAAAATCTGCATCATTTAGCATTGTATACAAATAAACTCTCCCTTCTTTTCAATAGTATGTTAGTTGCTGCAATAAAAACTCAACACTTCCACGCAGTGCGCATCAAAAGGCCTGCAGTACAAACTAAAGACCTTGACTGCAGTCAGATCTACTTCATCTACTTCGATCTCACAGACTGTGTGGTAAGTGGGACTCTGCCATGCTGAACAATGGAAGCATCACACACGCATACATGCACGCGCGCGCGCGAGCACGCACACGCACACACATACACAGATAGAGAGAGAGATGAATAGATAGAGATAAAGAGTGATTGATAGATGTGTGTGTATCTAGATAGATAGATAGATAGATAGATAGATAGATAGATAGATAGATAGATAGATAGATAGATAGATAGATAGATAGATAGACATACAGACAGACAGAGAGATAGATAGATAGATAGATAGATAGATAGATAGATAGATAGATAGATAGACAGATAGATAGATAGATAGATAGATAGATAGATAGATACTCTCACACACATAGATAGGTAGATAGATAGATAGATAGATATATAGATAGATAGATAGATAGATAGATAGATAGATAGATAGATAGATAGATAGATAGATAGATGGATGGATGGATGGATGGATGGATGGATGGATGGATAGATAGATAGATAGATACTCTCACACAGATAGATAGATAGATAGATAGATAGATAGATAGATAGATAGATAGATAGATAGATAGATAGATAGATAGATAGGAGCCGAAACTCGAGTCAGGTCAGGACAAAGGCATGGTCCTTACTTAATTATTCCCCAAATGCTGCCTTTAAAGTTTTATCTTGTAGTGAACTGTCTTTTTTCCGAATCTTGGACAAAAATCATTTTTATGATGGGAATGAAGTTGTAACTGGTTACCTGCACTTGTTTTTCCTCACTATATCTTCTCAATTATAGATAGATAGATAGATAGATAGATAGATAGATAGATAGATAGATAGATAGATAGATAGATAGATAGATAGATAGATAGATAGATAGATAAACGTTTTTTCATCGTCTTAAACTGCTCCTGTCTCTTTTCTCTGATCACAACAACGATAATGAGGATAATGATGATGACGACGACGATGAGGATGAGGAGAAGATGAAGAAGAATGAGGAGGATGAAGACAATCATGATGAAAACGACAATAAGGAGAAGGATAATGATGATGACGACGACGACGAGGAGGACTATGATGATGACGACGACGACGACGATGATGATGACGACGACCATGAGGATAATGATGATGATGATAGTGACGACGACAATCACAAAAAAACGACGGTCGACGATGACAACAACAATACTAACAACAACGATGACAACAAAAATGAAAAACCAGCAGACGATGATGACGACGACGACGACGACGATGATGATGTTAATGATGATGATGATGACGACGGTGATGGTGATGATGATGTTGTGTGTCTCAGAGAAGCGTGGACCTGCTGCTATTCAGCTGTCTGGAGGACGACTGGGACAAGCTGATGAGGCTGGTGCAGTTCTACGCCAGAGACAAGAACTACCTCTCTCAGGTAACCCCCGCTGCCCTCGCTCCTCTCTGCTGATGCTGCTGCTGCTTCTGCTTCGTAATTCTTCTGAACTCTTCTTCTGAATTGTTCTTCTTCGCAATTCTTCTAAGTTCTTCGTCTGAATTGTTCTTCGCAATTCTTCTGAATTCTTCTTCTGAATTGTTCTTCGCAATTGTTCTGAATTCTTCTTCTGAATTCTTCTTCGCAATTGTTCTGAATTCTTCTGAATTCTTCTTCGCAATTCTTCTTCGCAATTCTTCTGAATTCTTCTTCTGAATTGTTCTTCGCAATTCTTCTGAATTGTTCTTCTGAATTGTTCTTCTGAATTGCTCTTCGCAATTCTTCTGAATTATTCTTCTGAATTGTTCTTCGCAATTCTTCTTCGCAACTCTTTTGAATTCTTCGTCTGAATTATTCTTCGCAATTTTTCTGATTTCTTCGTCTGAATTGTTCTTCGTCTGAATTGTTCTTCGCAATTCTTCTGAATTCTTTTTATGAATTGTTCTCCGCAATTCTTCTTCTGAATTCTTCGTCGCAATTCTTCTTCTCTTTCTCCTCCTCCTCCTGAATTCTTCTTCGCATCTCTTCTGAATTATTATTCTTCATCCTCTTCTTCTTCTCTTCCTCCTCCTCCTCCTCTTTCTTCTTCTTTTTCTTCTTCTTCTTCTTCTTTGCATTCTCCTTCTTCTTTGCATTTTCTTGTTCTTTGCAATTCTTCTGAATTCTTCTTCGCAATTCTTCTCCGCATTCTTCTGAATCCTTCTTCTGCATTTTTTTTTCTTCGCAATTCTTCTTCTTCTTCTTCTTTGCATTCTTCTTTCTCTTCGCAATTCTTGTTCTTTGCAATTCTTTGCGATTCTTCTTCTTCGCAAATCTTCTTCTTTGCAATTCTTCTTTTTCTTCCCACTTTTCCCAGATGGAACGGGTTTTAACGTGTGCTCAAGATGTTCTGCGTGCGTTCAGACACGGGACCTTTTCGGTTTATAGCCTCATTCGAAGGACTTTTAGGGGAGTGCAGTTGCACGCACACACACACACACACACACACACACACACACACACACACACACACACACACACACACACACACACACTGACTTTGACTTTGACACACACACACGGATTTTTTTTTTAACAAAAAGAGACAAAACAGAACAAAAGTGAAAGCCATTTTGCCAGATGGATGTTGGTTGGTCTCATTTTTCAGATTGTGTGGGAGTTATTGACTAGCTTTCGTCTTTTGCTATTCCCTCTGATCTTCGTAATGGGCACCTCGCCTGTCTGTCTATCTGTCTGTCTGGCTGGCTGGCTGTCTGTCTGGCTGGCTGGCTGTCCGGCTGGTTGTCTCTGTCTATCTGTCTGTCTATGCTTGTCTGTTTGTCTGTCTGTGTGTTTGCCTGTCTGCCTCTGCCTGTTCTGTCTGTCTGTCTCTCTGTCTGTCTGTCTCTCTCTCTCTGTCTCTCTCTCTCTCTTCTCTCTCTCTCTCTCTCTCTCTCTCTCTTTCTCTGTATGTCACATTAGCTGGCCGTTGCCTGCCTGTCTCTGTCAGTTTCTGTCTCTCTGTGTCTTTCTATCTGCCTGTCTGTCTGAGTGTCTGTCTGTCTTTGGCACAAATAACAAACAAATCAGCAAAGCTCACAACCGACTCGAAACGGCTGAAGGCAATCCAATTTTCACAACGATATTGGCCAAAAATTGCCAAAGTATTGCCATCTGAATGAATCGGCTTTAATCAGTGTCAGTGAGAGAGCGATATTAGCCACACAAAAATACTGTCAGACAACATTTTCTCTTCCAATATGAATCGGTTTTAATCAATCCAATTCAGAGAGTCATATTGCCACAAACTGTCAGAGTAATGGATTATTGCCTAACTTGAATTAGCTCTGATAGTTTATCTAGACAGTAATATTGAAACAAGGGGACGAGATAGCTCAGCTCAGAGCACTCGCTTTCCCCCCAACCAAGGTTAAGCAGCATCGAGCGTGGTTACCACTTGGGTGATCGTTTGCGCGCTTTGGTTTCAGTACAGTCCCCCAGTTCACCCAGCTGACTTATGGTTAAATAACACTGCAGAATGGATAATCCCTGGGTTTACAATATCACTACCTGGTCGCCAGAACAAAAGAATACAGGAAAAATGTCATACAAAGTATGAAAATAAAATATTTGTAAGATTCGCTTGAGAAAAAAAATTGGCAGACGAATGGACAGGGAAGGCAGAAAAAATAAAATGAAAAATAAGACAGAGAGATGGTAGAAAGGTAAGGGGGGGGAGACAGACACAGAGAGATAAAAAGAGGAAATTTCTAGCTCAGAATTTTCAGGTGGAGATGCTGTTAACACTGAAAGAACCCCCGACATCCTCACAGGGGCAACAACCCCCCCCCCCCCCCCACACCACACACACACACACTAACCGAAAACAAAACCTACCTAAGCAGATAGATAATGGATGGGAATATTGTGTGTGACAGATGTTCCAATAATACTGTCTAAAATGCAAAAGGTAAAGGTGTCCCATAACCTATGTGGTCGTAGGGGAGCGAGGCGTCAAACACCTCAACTTCTCCAGGGTCCAGCATATTGAGGGCGGCGCCCATCTCCTCTCCCTCGCTGCTTTACCCTCCCTGACCCTAAAGAGGGCAGGTATCCATCTACAGCTGGGTGAACGATTGTCCGTTAATTGAGCGAAAATGCGTCACGCTGCCGTTAAGTCAGGACCAGCATATTGGACTTCGGAATATGACAAAATTGTTATCTTTTAAGTCTCTCGAGGGGGGAGGGGGGGGAGAGCAGGAGAATGGACCAAGAAGGCAGAATATAGACAAGAAGGAGGTGACAGGAAGAAAAAGAACAAGGCAGAAACAAAAGAGAGGGATAGAAAAGAGGAAATTTCTAGCAAAGAATTTCCAGAAGGTGGGCATGCTATTTATACTGACAGGCCCCCGGCATCCCCACAGGGGAGATAATATGCTTCTATTTCAGATGATTTATCCATTTTGTTAGTCACACAGCTTGTCTGGAAGACTTGGAGGTAGAGCAAGGAGAGAGAGAGAACTCGAACTCGAATGATATATTCACAAAAAGGCCATTGGCCCATACATGAAGGGGGTTGCCGAACTGCTTAGTATTTTGGTGGGGGTAAAAGCAATAGTAACGACAAAATGTTACTGTATAACAAAAAGTCAGCTACAAAAATATGACTTAGGATAACAATATCTCTCTTATTCTGAAAGCTTTACACAAATATAAAGTGAGGCTGTGCACACCCTCAGGATGACTTGATGCCAGGAGTAAACAGAGTCTAAATAAATTAGGCTGTCTACTATATTTAACAGGGATGTAATTCTGCCTAACATAAGAGAGAGATAGAGAGAGAGAGTGAAAGAGAGAGAGAATGAATGAATGAATGAATGAATTGAATGAATGTTTATTAATTTTCAGGGGTAACAGAATAAGCATACGCATACTTTTATTTCATCCAGCCCTTGCCCTGATTAGGGACTATCAACAAAACAAGAGCGACAGACAGAGACAGAGAGAGACTCCACAAACAAAGTTAAATCAAAGTCTCTGTTACCATGATGAACACAAACTTTTCCCCCTACTTTTTTATGCCCATAAAGCAGCCTTAGTTTATAACCACGGCTATCCCTAGGCTATCATTACGGAACTGTCACCCTAAATCTTTCTCGAAGTTATAGACTTAGAGGGGGAAATCGCCATAGTCCATTATACCTGATTTGCATTCAAGCGACGCCTATCGGCGACCATCTTTCTAACAAGGGAGCTGACTCGGTAACGTTCTCTTTTTAGGTTTGTGAAGGTGAAGAACTAGGACGATCTTTTTTTATATGCATAGCCTGCAGGTTGTGTGTGTGTGTGTGTGTGTGTGTGTGAGTGTGTGTGTGTGTTGAGATATTGATTTACTTATATATGTCTGTCTGGCATCTGGCACTGAAGTTGTTTGCCCTTTCTTGGATTCTGTCAGTTATTAGGGGACAGGATAGCTCAGTGGTCAGAGCACTCGCTTTCCCCCAGCCAAGGTTTAAGCAGCATCGAGCGTGGTTACCACTTGGATGGGTGACCGTTTGTGCGCCTTGGCTTCAGTACAGTCCCACCGTTCACCCAGCTGTAAATGGGTACCTGCCCTCTTTTAGGGTCAGGGAAGATAAAGCAGCGAGGGAGAGGAAATGGGCGCTACCCTCAATATGCTGGCCCCTGGAGAAGTTGAGGTCTCTGATGCCTCGCCCCCCTACGACCTTATAGGTTATGGGACACCTTTACCTTTTTTATTTACCTGTAAGTTATTATGTTTACCCCCCTCACCCCCACCCCCTCCTTCCTCCCTACCCTCATGCTCATAACTGATTCCCAGCTTTGGGGAGGGGGGAGGGGCTGGGGGGCTGTTTTTGTTTTCTTTCTTTTTGGAGAAGGGGGTTTGTATTTGTTTTTTGTTGGTTTTTTTTTGGGGAGGGGTTTTGTTTTTCTTTGTGGGGGACGGGGGGGGGGGGGGGGGGTCTGATTGTGTCAGGGCCTTTGCCAGTGGCAAATGCACACAACACTCTATCTATATATTTGTCTTTGTCTGTCTGTCTGTCTGTCTGCTTGTGTTTGTCTGTCTGCTTGTGTCTGTCTGGCTGGCTGGCTGTCTGTCTATCGATAGAGAGGTAGATAGATAGATAGATAAATAGATAGATAGATAGATAGATAGATAGATAGGTAGGTAGATAGGTAGATAGATAGGTAGATAGAAAGAGAGGTAGGTAGATAGGTAGATAGATAGGTAGATAGATAGATAGATAGGTAGATAGGTAGACAGACAGACAGACAGGTAGATAGGTAGGTAGGTAGGTAGGTATATAGATAGATATATAGATAGATATATAGATAGATAGATATAGGTAGGTAGATAGATAGATAGATAGATAGATAGATAGGTAGGTAGATAGACAGACAGACAGACAGACAGTCGGGTGGGCGGATGGATGGATGGACGGACGGACGGACGGACGGACGGACGGACGGACGGACGGACGGAGAGACAGACAGACAGACAGACAGATAGATCATCTGTATGCGTGTGTCTCTCTCTCAATTTTTCTTCCGCTTCTATTACTGGTTTTAGTCCTTTGGGCCAGATTTAACCAAATAAGACACACGTTTGGGATCTCTGTGTGTGCGTGTGGCGCAGGCATGCATGCGTGAATGCATGTGTTTTGTGCGTGGGTGTATGTATGCCTGCGCGTGCGTGCGCGCGCGCGCGTCTGTATGTGTGTGTCTATCTCTCAGCGTTTGTATCTCTGTGTGTGCATGTGTGCGTGTGTATGTGCATATCATGTAGTAGTAGTAGTAGTAGTAGTAGTAGTAGTAGTAGTAGTAGTAATAATAATAATAACAATAATAATAATAATAATAAATGGAATTTATATAGCGCCGTATCTTGCAGAGACAAATGAAAGCGCTTGCACTCAACTCATTCTTACACAGTCATACAACCAGTAAAAATTAATAGTTCCACCAAGTCCCAAATGTGCACGCGTACTTCTGCTTGCGCGTGCCTGCACACGCCCGTGTATTATTATTATTATTATTATTATATATCGAGGATAATGGAATAAGCACTTATGTGCTTTTTTACACCCAGTCCCCATGTGTATGCAGTTTTTGTAAATTTTGTCATCCCGTTCCCACCGGCACACAATGGCCTACTCTTAGGAAAAGCGGAACAGGATTTAAGGTGCGCGCAAGATGTTCTGCGTGCGTTCGCACACGGGGCCTCGGTTTATAGTCTCATCGGAAGGACTTTTAGGGAGAGTGGAGTCGGCACTGATGTTAACTCCAGGGGAAAATATTCCCCTTGAACGGGAATGGAACCCGGGTGGTCAGATTGCGAGCTCAACGTTCTAACCACTAGGCTACCCTGTCCCCATGTGTGTCTGCAGGTGTCCATGTCGGAGAGGCTGACGGTGATGGTGGGCTCGGCTTACCTCTTCAAAATGGTCCGCCACCTCCTCCCCCACCCCCCTCAACAGCGACACATCCACGGACAGCTCTGCCTCTGCCAGGTAAGTATTTAGTATTGGGGTGGTGGGTGGGTGGGGTTGGGGGTGAGGGGGGGGGGGGGGTGAGGGGGAGGGGTGGTGGGGGTGATGATGGTGGTGGTGGTCCAGGTAGCGGTTGTGGTGAAGGTGGTGGTGGTGGTGGTGGTGAAGGTGGTGGTGGTGGTGGTGGTGGTGATGATGGTGGTGGTGGTGGTGGTGGTGGTGATGATGGTGGTGGTGGTGGTGGTGGTGATGATGGTGGTGGTGTGGTGGTGGTGAAGGTGGTGGTGAAGGTGGTGGTGGTGATGATGGTGGTGGTGGTGGTGGTGGTGGTGTTGTTTCTGTTTGTATCGTGCGTGCGTGCGGGTATCTGTGTGTGTACGTGCGAGTGTGTATCTGTGTGTGTGTGCGCGTGCGAGTGTGTACCTGTGTGTGTGTGCGTGCGAGTGTGTATCTGTGTGTGTGTGCATGCGAGTGTGTATCTGTGTGTGTGTGTGCGTGCGAGTGTGTATCTGTGTGTGTGTGTGCGTGCGTGTATCTATGTGTGTATCTATGTGTGCACCTATATCTGTGTGTAAGTGTGTGCGCGCACGCACGCACGCGCGCGCTTGGTGTGTGTGTGTGTGTGTGTGTGTGTGTGTGTGTGTGTGTGTGTGTGTGGTGTGTGTGTGTGTCTGTCTGTCTCTCTGTCTGTGTTCAAAGTCATTTACAGTTATGGTAATAATTGTGGCTACGTCTGTCTGTGCGTGCATGTGTGCGTGCATGCATTGCTTGCTTGCATCATTATATGTATATCTGTATATATCTCTGTGTGTTTGTGTGTCTGTCTATGTCTGTGTGTCTTTGTGCCTGTGTGTTTGTATGCTTTGCTGGTATCAGGATCTTCATATCTTTATATCTGTATATCTGTGTGTGTGCACACACGCGCGCGCGCGCGCGTGTGTATCTCTGTATATGTATCTCTCTCTTTCTCTGTCTCTCTCTCTATATATATATATATGATAATAATAATACATAATAATAATAATACATGGAATTTATACAGCGCTATATCTTACATACATAGATGGATACATACATGATACATAGCTGGATACATAGATGGAT